>JUFY01028935.1:0-54344 GCA_001855655.1 Leptopilina clavipes | reverse complement strand
TTTTTGGGTATTTTTATTAAGTCCTGCGAGTATATACAAAGGATAGAGAACTAAATAACTAATACATATTATAACTAAATAAACAAAGGTTTGTTATAATTGTAGTAACGTGAGTTAATATTATAATTAATTTAAATAACGTAATATTGATAACTATATATATAAGACCCGCGATGCGCTGATCCTAATTCAACCTCAATAATGAAAGATAATTTTTATTTTCGAAAAAAAAAACATTCGTGCCTGATGACACAAAAATTTCTCCATTCTCTTTAGAGGAATCCATCAAAATCTCTCCACAATAAGAAACGTATTTCACAAATGATTTGCATTTGTTTCTTTTTTTTGATAAACAAACGTTTTTAGTTTATCAAAAATTTTTTATAGGCACTTATTAACACAACGCGTATATAGAATTCTTCGAGAGCAATAATAATTAATAAATTATTATTGACAATGCTCTGTAATCGAATGTCTATTTTCTTTTTGTTTTATTATTTATATACCGAAATTTTTCAATCGGTATATTTAATAATTATTTATATATGAATCGATTCTTTAGTCCGATTGGAGAAAATACGAGATTCGTTCAAAGAGCATCCATTTGCAATAAATAGATGCGGAAAAAATTTTCTTTTTCTCCTGCTTTTATTGTTTAAAGGGATACTCTGTGACGAAAATAAGAACTGAGCACAACTTCATTAAAAATTTCGAGTTCTATTTCGTAATAAAGGGAGAAAAAATGTACTTTTTTCCTTTCCCCTTTTAACAAAATAAGATCTCATTTCTGGTCAAAAAAAAATATATCAATTTTTTTTTGTCCATTTCGTATACGACACAAGAAGCTTTTTTTTTTGACAATATTATTGCTTGTCTCTCGTGTCTTCTTTTTGTTTTTCGCATTTATCAATTCTTTTCGAGTTAACTCAAACATTTCATCTAGAATTGATATTATAGAAAAATGTATTTATTTTAAGAGTATAGTTTACAAAAATTATTTGCTGAAGAAAATAAAAAGAGTTCTTGAGTTTAAATATATAAAATGAAAATATTTTCTATATTTCTAATAATTGTATATCAAAATTAAATTTTCTCGCAAATTAAATTCTCATTCGAAGAAAAATATTTGCCATAGTGGACATGAAAAAAAAGCCAAAGGCTTACATATATATATATATTGATAAATATCTGACGTTGTTTGATACGTGATTTTTTTTTTTGTAAAAAAATATATAAGAGATATTTTCTATACTTCTAAATGCAAAATCCAATAAATTGTTATAACATTCATAGTTTGAAAATTTCAGTACATTCTAATTTCTTATGCACTTATTTCGATAATACATTTAATTGAACGTTCTTTATTATTTCTGAATTATTTTTCTCACATTTCTCTTTTTTCCACACGCAAAAGTCTTTTAATTCCAATGTTTATTTTTCTTTGAAAATAAAAGTAAATGGTCCCCTATTGAACTAGAAAATCTCGTTACATATTTAATTGACGCTAAAATACAAAAATTGGGTAATTCGATTAATTCAGAAATATTCTCGCATTTACTAAAGAAAATTAAACTTTTGGAAAAAAAAGACTTGTGTTTTAATTATTTAATATAATCTTATCGTCACGTTTGAACACGTATTATATTTTTGTTATATCAGAAAATAGAATTCTTTAAACTTAAACTCAGTTCCCGCTTATTTTTCCTGCACATTCGTTTTATAATCTCTTTCTTCTTCTTCTTCTTATTTTCCACTCGAAATTTGAACACGTTTAGATCTATCGAGATAATCAACTTAAGTTCACCAGATCTTTTTTTTCTCTACATATAAGAAATGATGAATTTCATTTTCTTATAATAAAAAAAATTGTTTTTAATTTCATTTATTTGTCTTCATACTTTCATTCATTGCTCATTAAAATTCCAATTTTCGTTGAATAATTTACAATTATAAAATTACCTTAAACAATAATGTTGATTAAATAATTTCAAATAATAATAATAGTAAGAATAATAATAGTAAGAATAATAATAATATTAAGAATAGTAATAATAATAATAATAATATGATTATTTAAATATTGAAAGTTAAATAATCACAATTATCATCATCATCATCATCATGAATTCTAATTTGTAAAAAAAGATCTGATGAGTTCTAAAAAATTTTTTTACGTACAGAAACAATATTTTAATTAATCTTTCATATTAAAAAATAAATTATAAAGTTAGACGCAATTATTATTATTATTGATTAAAAAAAATCAATATACACAGCCCTTAATTTCAATCGAATAAAACACGGTCATATTTTAAACACGTTGAAAGTTACTCTCGATTGAAAAAACAAGAGCTACAATTTTTCAATATTATCATTTAACTAAATGATGAGAGAGATAAATTTACTTTTTACAGGGATATATTTACAAAATTATTCATAAAAAATATACATATATAAATATACGGGGAACAAACATGAGAAAATTTATAACTCACAAAAAAAGAATTTCTCCCAAAAAAAGAAGAGAAAAAAACCAAAATAACAAAAAAAAATTGTCAATAAAAAATTAATCGATTTTTAATTTAGCTCTTTAGAATAAATCAATTCAAAAGTGTCTTATTAATCTTGATAAAATCATTTCAAAAATAAAAATAAACATTTCTTAATAAAGAAGAACAAAAAAAAAATAGAGGGGTGGGATTATTTTACATTCGAATATTTCTTTGTTTCCGTGGGAAAAAATATTAAAGCAAGAAAGTGAATTTTCATTTATAAAAACAAATAATAATAAAAAGAAAAAAAGGGTTGAATTATTTACTGGCCAAATTTTCCAAACTGCTTAACGACAATAAGTCACGAGTATAACGTTATTTTTACACCGAAATCACCGACACCAAATCAAAAATAGCCATCGCAACTGCTTTCGAGAATAACTATCATCGCGTAGATTCAAACAAATCTAACAAATTGTTATAAAACAATTTTCCCCCTTCCAAAAAAAAATTCATATTCTGTTCTTATTGTTTAATTGAGCACAAATTTCTCAAAATTCATTAAAGCTTTTCTTTTCTTTTTCATTTTTAACGCAGTATTTTCGAAAATTCTATATTAGCTAAACGTCGACAAAAGTCCTTCTCAGGATTTTTTTTCCTCTCTCAAAAAAAGAAAAATAATAAATAAACATAATAATCCCGATATAAAAAATACAATTTTAGTCAATAAAAGCAAAAATGCTCATGTTTTAACAAAATAAAAACAAGATAATCGTTTCTTAATAATTTCTACATGTAATAAATTCGTATACAATTGAATTGAATTGCAATTCAATTTTTATGTTCAAAAAAAGAAAAAAAAACATGTCTCGTCAGTTCAAAAAATTTGAAAAATTTCATTTTTCATTTTTCAAAATTCTTTTGCTAATTTCAACATAATATATTTTGAAAAATGAGATAGAAAAATGTATCTTTTATTATTAATCAACTTTTTAAAAAATTAAAATTGACATTTAAGTCAAGTTTTCTATTATTTAAAAAAACTCGTAGGAAATATTTAATTTTTTCCTTTTTTTCCAACTTAATATTTAGAAACAAAGCTTAGAAATAGTAAACTTAAATTTTTATATATTTACAATTTCTTTTTTCTCTCTTTAAAAAATAAAATACAAAATTCCGTGCAACGTATTTTATCTAAAATTATTATTGACTTTAACAAAGAAAATTTATTCATTAATCTCTGGAAAGTCAAAAATCGTCACATTTAATATATATATATATACATTTCAGGGAAAACCAAAACTATATTTAAAAAGTTTGTCATAGAAAAATATTTGCCAAACTACGAATTCCTTCGAATTCAAAAAAATTTTTGCCCCAAATTTAAATTAATGAATTGAAAATATTAATTTTAGGTGAAAAAATTGTAATTTTCATTTAGAAAAGTAAATTTTACAAAAATAACTTTTTCAATAACTTTTTCAAAATATATTTGAATCAAACAATAATTTTCCAAACACTTTCAATTAATTTAGCAACAAATTTAAATATTTCGCAAAATTCAACTGATGAATTAAATTTCAAATTTAATATTAATCAAATTACTTTTTAAAAACAGAGAAAAACGAATTTTTCTTTCTTTTAAAACAAAAATTTCTCCAAATGGAAAAATTTTTCAAGTAAATTATTCAGTAGATAAAAAAAAATCATTGAAAATAGAGAAGACAAATTTTTTGAGCTGATCTAACAATATTTTTAATAGTTAAATAGTAAAATATTTTGAAAATATTTTGCGCGCTACCCCTGCGCTCCTTTTCTGTATGGTATACGTTTCTTTCAGCAAGATTCCAAGGAGCGGCAAAAAGGCGCATTTAATCTGGATTCTAGAAAGCATTCGCAGGTAAAAACAGGTATAGTTTAGTAGCTTGAGAAGGTCGGACGTCGGCGTCTCGCTTCGATTAACGCTCGTTACAATGGGGCCTCGCTCGCAGTAGTAAGAGATCGTCAAGCACAGACTGATCAGACAGATATTACAACCAGGCAGAAACTACTGCCACGCTGTAACTACTTACGCGTCCTCTACAATTCACGCGTCATGACGATGCATTAAAAAAAAAAAAAGAAAAAAAAAATAAATCACCGAGAGAAAAAAATACATATATTCGAGGACAGTGACGAACAATGTCACCAATGTCATCATATCGTCATCACCAACTTAGAGATATAAATCGATAATATCACCTTCAATCTTTATACATTCCTTCTATATCGCAACAATTTTTTTCATTGTTTCGTTTCAAAAAGCTTCCAGACTTTAGACATTTTTTTTTTTTGTTCAAATCATATTTTTCTTTTCAATTAAAATTCAACGAATAATTTGTACTAAATTTTTAAACAATTAATAATAATAAATAATAATTATATTATTAATAATATATTATATTATTATGAATTATTAATAATTAATAATAATTATAATCACGGTGACAGTAAAATATTATTTTTAGCATTTCCTAATGACTTCCCTCACTGGAAAATTTTTTACAATTAGTTTAGAGTAATTGAAATAAATATTTATTTATTGTATTTATTTTAATAAATATTTAACTATTTTATTTAAATAAATACAATTATAAAATTTTATAATTTTACAATTATTACATTAATCAAAGTTGAATATTTTCATATAGAATATTTAGAAATAGGAAAAAAAATTCCGAGATTTTCAGGTTTTTGAGACTAAAAAAAAGAAAAAATTATGCAAAGTGTAATAAATTTTATACAATTTTCCCCGTCAAGTAAAAATTTTTAAAAATTATGCCAAGTATTTTATTTCTTTATATAGTATTAAACTAATAATAATAATAATTTATTTTAATTTGTTTATTCTACATTTCAAGTTCAAATTAATTAATTAATAATATATTTTACTGTTTATTAAATAATACATTAATTAATAATACATTAATTAATAATACATAAATACTAATAATTAAAAATAATTATTACAATTATTATTAATTATTAAATATTATTAATTTGTTAATTTGTATATTTGAACTTGATAAAATACTAATGTAAAAAAATTTCCCAAATCTGTAGTCACTCGATAATTATAATTATTATTGTCTTTAAGAAAAAGAAGAAGTTTTTCTTGTTTTTTCTCCTTCGAAATTAAATAATTGCAATAATTATTATTATTATTATCAACTGAAAAAAAAGTGATATTATCAATTTGTCATCAATTTTTCGTATAAAGTGAGTAACGAACCGTTTTATTCTAAATCGTTTGAAATTTTCAGAGTTTTTTCAAAGTCAAAAAAACTCTATTTACTCTTTTTATATTAACAATTTTTTTTTCTTTTCATTCACTGATTATCAAGCGACTGTAATAGTTCACTTTAAATTCGATATACATATTCTTTTTTTTTATCTATATATAGATATATCAAAAATATCCTTAGTAAAATAGAGCATTTATATCAAGGTATTAACGAGAGATACCTTATGCGTGATAATTCATTCGCTATTTTTTTATATATTTATATATGTATATGTATATACTATTATAATTCGACGTTATGAGTCGTGTGAACATTTTCCTTTCCAGGTAAAGGTATATCAGCAAAATTTATCTCAATATGAGTGCCCTTTATGTTCTTCTTTTTTTTCATTTTTTTTTCTTTTTCTCGAGTGCAGAGAGTCTCCATCAAAATATTATAATGTGTTCGCAATTCATTTCAATTTTTATCATATTATTATTATTTACAAGAATGAAATTTCTACCTATTTTGGGGTATTCAGAAAATAAAGGGAAAATAGCGCGCAAAATTTTTTTTAAAGGGGAAAACAAAATTATCAAAAATTCAAAAGCAAAAAAATATTCGAATTCATGTAAAGAAAAATTTTCAAGATTTCAATTTTACGCAACTGGAAAAAATTCGTGTTTTATGATAAATTTCTTCTTCTGATAAAATTAATTGTTACAATAATAAGTGCACAAAATTAAAAAAAAACTCCGATAGAGAAAAAAAGCAAGCAAGTTGGAAAAATAATAATTAAAAAATAAAAACAATTCTCGATATTTTTTTTTTATAATTTATCATACTCTCGAGCCTTAGCATATTAATTAGAAAAGAAAAAAAAGAATCTATCACTTTAAAATGTCCTTCTTATCTAATATTCCTCAACAATAGAATAATTTTATCATTTTAATATTTTCGTTATTTTCGCGCACTCGGGGCCCAACGAAATTATTCATTTATTTATATATTTATATATATATATAATAAGCTATTTACAAAAAAAGATCTATCACCCGCGAAACAGCCGTCGATAGACTATAATCAAAAAATTCAAGATGCTTCAAATTTTCCTCTTACATCTTATTTATCAACATACAAAAATAGTGCCACTTCTTCAATATTTACTATATTTCTAATAATTTTCTCCTCGTTTTTATTTATTATTTAATTAATAATAAGAAAAAAAATCCGAAAAAATAGTAAATAAAAAAAAATACATTCTAAATAATTCAGTGGCTCCTAATAATCGACGATCGTATCGAATTTTAAGGAATTCTTTCAGACAAAATTACCAATCGATAATTATTATTGCCTATTATTTAAATTATACACTATTAATCGATAATTCATTATGTACATTGCAATATTTTTAATAAAGTAATAAATAAGCTCAACGCGATACCTAACGCATAGTACAATAAACGATGTACCTAATGTTTTTTTCGGGCAAATAATTACAAATGATGATAATAATTATAATTACAAATGTAAATTATTATTATTATTATTATTACTATTACGAATATTTATAGTAATATTAATCATTATAATAATCATAATAATAATAAAAATAATAATAATGATCGTAAAAGCAATAATTATAATAATTATAATAATAAGAATATTATTAATCATAATAATAAAAATTAATGATAATAATATACTCGTGTTATCGAGCAATGTGTATATAAACATATATATATACTCTCAGCAGAGAACTGCTTACTGTCGAATTTCTAAGCAGTCTCTTTGTTTTGTTCGCTGGATTCAAAGATGCAGTAAGAAAATTAAATCTTTTCATGAAAGAATGCTTTTCTTAATGTTCATCAATGAACAATTTCGTCTTAAACGGTTTATTTTTGAAAATCGTCAAAAAAATTAAAAATTAAGAAAATCAAATTCCTGTGTAATCATAATATTAATAATAATAATAATAGTAATAATAATAATAATAATGATAATAATAATAGTAATAATAATAATAATAATGATCATAATAATAGCAATAATATTAATAATAATAATATATATATGATATGAATTTTAAACTAAACTATTTTGACGAGTCGTGTGTTTTTTTTTCTATTTTCTTTTCTCTATATATATAAATCTATGTATACAAGCCTATTATCGATTAATTAAGCAATTAAGAATAATATAGAAATTAACGACCTCTCACGTGTCACTTTTTTTAGGCACTTTTCTTGAAAAATAGATACATTATATGTTTTGTCATTCACGTCAGGGCTTTGGTTACAAACTTATATCGGCATAATAGTTCCACTTTTATTTCCGTGCTCTTTATTAAATATATACGACTATATAATATTCTATAATCTATATAATCGTCAAATTATGAGAAATCAAGATTTTCGAATTTTTTTTTTCTTGGAGCAAACGGCAGAAGTAGAATACTTATTATCCAAGAGGCAGCTTGTAGCACGCAGTGACAGAAAGAAAGGCTTTAGCCGATAAAATTACGTCCGACTTTTTTATTTTTTTTGAAAAAAAAAAAAGATAAAAAAAGTATATTCTCACTTTTCGACAGGTCTCGTTACTGTTTGCGGTATCACGGTTAAGGACTTTGGAATTTTCGGCAATATTGGAATTGGTATTGATGGTTTTGTTGTCACTTGAATTGATTTCGGTAAATTAAGATTACCGAGGAAATTTTGCGTCGGTGTATTTTCATTTGAGAGTTGTCTCATGTCACAAACAAGAGGTTCAAAATCACTGCGACTCTGTCGATTTAACATCTCTTGTTGCATTCTCAAATGCTTTTGAAATTGTGTTTGGGGGACAAAGTGCGTTTTTTGATTTTGCGACACTGGCTTTAGACCCGGTAATGGACTTGGAGTATTATTACCCGCTGGTCCATTATGACTTATATTACGCGAATTCTTATCAGACAATGTTTGTTGCTTTTGCTGTTTAAAATTCAATAGACGTTTATATTCAGTTTCACTCATATCAAAAGCCTTACCTCGACGATATTGTGGCAATGATGATTTCTGTGGATCTTTTCGCTTCGGTGGTGTGATGGAACCTCCTCCGCTGGTTGATGGGAAACTCAGTCGTTGCAGTGTTGGTGGCTTTTTCATTATTGACACACCGGGATTTATTTTCATCGTTCGTGAAGAATTCGTCTTGAAAAAAAAACAAATCAAAGATAAGTTCTAGAGTACTTTATAGAAGAAAGGAAAAAAATATGGTTAAAAAAACATGAATTCAGGAGACATACCTTGAACGTTTGTGAAGTGCTGGGAAGATTCGGTGTACTGGTAGTGAGGAAGGACGTTGTTGTATTCGTGGGTGGAACGCGATCCCTCTCAACGACGAATCCTCCACTTAATCTTCTTGCATTCGTATAGTCGATTGTCACCGGTTCCATGATCGGTTCATCCACCTTCTCTGGGCCTTCATACGATATCAAACGATTGTGCACCGAAGTCGAATAGTTAATTGCATTTCGCGAAGCATTTGGAGCGAGAACAAGATCCCCTGATCGATAGTATTTCTCCAATAGAATCAAATGTCTCAGGAAGGAACTTTGATTGCCATAGGGCCTTTGTAGTTCCTGCCAAAGTAACTTTGTATCCCGATCGTACTGTATCATGGTTGCACACTTTTCCCAACCTTGAGGCGTAACTTCCCTGACATTACCAAATTCAATGTTCGCATGAAGATTCATTTCCTCTTCGCCTGGGAAAAGTGTTCGTACACTAATCGAAGGATTTGCCCCAAGTCTTTGTACAACCGGTGTTATATCATTTGTTCTCATCTTCTTTGGCAGTCTTGTTAAAGTAACTTCCTTATCCATAGCGAGAATTTCAACAACATTTGCACCCTCACTAGACTCACTAGTATTTGTACTCGTAAAACTAAGTGCCTCCAATGCTTTTCGTTTCTTTAATTTCTCAATAGTCTTTTCAATCGCGACAAATTGTACATCATTTCTTACTGGTGATTCATTGGAATTACTTGTACTTGCACTTTTAATGTCACTTTTATCCGGTTGTTCACTTCTTCCAATAACAGTAATTGGCGATGAACTTTCCTCCTCTTGTTTATTCGTCTTGTCAACTAATTTCTCCATATTCGGATTTGTCAAATTACTGTTGTTATTCGATGATTTTGGATTCAATGCAATATTCTTTGTTTGAGTTGGACTCTTGGCTTTCTTTTGTTTTTCCTTGTCTTTGTCTTTTGATTCTTGATTACTTGGCATGTCGTTATCCATCTCATTATCCATTCCTCCTCCAGAGAGACGACTGCTTAAAATTCTGCAAATAATGTTCAACAATTTAACTTTCAAGTTAAAATCACAAGTTTGACAAAATAATAATTTCAATGAAGATGAAAAATAAAAATAGAATAAAAATGTTTCCAATTAACTTACTTTGCTCTGTATTTCTTGCAGAATTCTCTATTCATTTTATGCATATTGTCAATATCTTTGTATTTAAGCTGGAGGGAAGTAAAGCATCGACAGAGTTTGCAAACGAATGTGCCGGCAGTTGTAGGAATGTCCATTCCTTCAGGTGTGAAGCGTCGATTTAATTCAATCGTTTCCTGAGAATTAAGAGGGAAAGATTGATTCTTTTGAAGGCGTCGTTTACACAGGCCACAGTTTAGGAACTTTGCAACTTTGGGATAATGATTCACGCAAAATGACATTGATGTGAGTTGATTCGATTCCCAATTAATGTCAACCTGTAAAAAAATTAACATTTCAATATTTTTCAAATCTAAATTTAAATTAATTTAATAAAAAAGAATTTTAAAGTAAGGGCACAATTACCTCGCTTCGAAGGCCAACTTTAACTTTTTGCAGCCAACGGCGTCTGACGTGATGCCTCGCGGGTTCCATACAGCCACGTGCACAGCATGTTGGTACCAAATATTGTCGATGTTGCTTTTGTGGTTTCGTTTGTATATTTGTTGGACTCTGGTTCGCCTTTAAAAAAATCGAAAATTAATTACATTTTTAATTACATTTTTTCTAATTAACATTACAAATCAATTTTTCACGATAACTTCAAGAGGATAATTTTTTATGTTTTCAAACCATTGAAACTTACCTTTCTGTCAATGTGACGATAACACGCATCGCAGAGACATGAATCTTTCGTCAGATGTCTTTCAAGATTCAAAATCTTTTGCCGTCTCTCATCTGACTTCATTTGCGCTAAATGCATTGGTGTATCTAGCGAGCCAAATTTTCCAAAGCAATAACAACAAACATCGCCACAACAACGGCCAGGATGAATAGAAAACGATGAGGATTTTTCTGGTATCACTAAAGATTGTCGATCCTTTGACTGTGATTCCTCATTGTCTTCGTCTGTATAAAAAAATGAACAAATTGCCATCAGAATAAAAAAAAAACTGTTTTCTTCTTTTTATAAGCAAAGCATTTTTGTGAGGCATGCATTTTTTTTCTTCAAAAAATTTCATTGGATCATCAAAAGTAGAGCCAAAACCAAAGATTGGATGAAACAACACAAATTATTATTATTGTTAAGTGTGATAATGTAAAATAATAATGAATTTTCGTGCATAATTTTCCAAATGAAATTTTTTTTTCTGGTGGGGGATTTCTTGCAAGAAAGCATAATTGGAAGATTTTTGATAAGCGTTTGAGGAAAAGGTTCGATTAACAAAGTTATTCCCACAACCAGGATTACCGCAAGAGTGTCTGTGGTTAGTAGTCAACTTTCGGTTCGCACCAGAACTGCTTTCTCCCACACTGGTTCCACACTGAAAACAAATAAAGAACAATCCATTAGCGTACGATAATTAATTAAACATTTACTGTAAATTGAAATAGAAGAAAAAATTCAGAAATTGTTTTAAAAAAATAAAAGATTGGAAATTTTTGTAGTAAAAAATTTTCTTTTTTAAATATACGAAAATATACACACCTCCTTTTGAATGGTATAGAATTCAGGTGAATCCCCTTCACCGTCAGCGCGACCCTGCTTCAAGACCATCTTCAACGGTGATCGAGATCTCATTTTGTCCTTATCACGTCCCTTTGGAATTCTCATTTTCAAACCGCCGGTTTGCTCCCTCTTTGCCTTTTGATGATTCAAACGTTCGGCAGCTTTTTCCCATGATTCAAGTCCCAATAAACGGAAAACAGTCTCCTTTCTCGCTTTTTCTTCCGGTGTTTCTTGAATTATACTGCTCAATGATTCGCCCGATGTTGAAGCCTCGTCAGAATCTTTTTGCAAATTATCAAGCGTTTTTGAATTCTTCTCATCGTCCAATGTAGAATTTTCATTATTGGAATCCTTTGGTATAAAACTTTCTCCATTACTTGTTGCACTACTTCGCTGTGAATTTTGCATATTTTCTAAATCATTTTCCGATTTACTTCGATTACTTGATGTTGTGTTTTGTATTTTATTTGTTTGACTTTTATCAACATTGGTTGATGATGGTACTGAGCATCCACGTGGCGTTTTACTTCCCTCGACAGATTTTCGATATTTATTTTCATTAATTTTCGCCACCTCATTGTCAAGTAATGTTTCCTCTTTATTTTGTTGCTCGGATTTTTTCACTTCCTTTCTGTTGCGTTTAGACTTGAAATTTGTGTTCACAACGACTTGTTTTTTACTCTCTCGTGTACGTCTCGTACGAACTGGTACATCAGCTTCGTCTTTATTTTGAGCTTTATTCAAGGTTTGAATTTTTTCCTCCGATAATATACTTCCATTGCTTTGAGTTTCGAGACTTGTGTCACATTTTTCTTCCTCTATTTTTGTATTCACATTATCGTTGGATTGAATTTTCTTTTGCTTCTCACGACCTCGTAGAACTCTCTTATTGTCCTCGACGATTTTCTGCTCATCCTCTTTTGAATTCTTTGGATCTTCCGATTTTTGAAGACTCTCAGATGATGATAATAATGATGATGATGATGATAATTCTTTATTAGTAACATTCAAGGAACTATCGTTGTTCGATGCCATTAATTTCTCAGTCTCAGAAGATGAGTGTGTCAATTTTGTTTGTGCACTAGTTGCAGTAACATTATCACAGCCATCAGTCAATAAATGATTATTTTTATGTACAACTTCTTTTTCACTTTGCTCATTATTTAATGATACAGAATCGATTTGGGTTTTAGGACAAGAAACGGCCTTCAGTTCATTATTATGTTCGGAAATTCGTATTTCAGAGAGAGGAACTTCCGTCATGTTGCCAATTTTCGTTTTGTCAGCTGGTTCAACTTTTATGGAAATACTTTCTAAATTTTCCTCTTCCTCAGTTAATGCAGAAATATTTAAAACGATACTAGTTTCCGAGTCGGCTGTTAGATTTGAAGTATTCATTAAATCCTCAATTTGCAAGGATTCAGATTTTAAAATTCCCTCAACTCTGCAGTCTATTTTCTCAGTTGATGATAATTCTTCTTCGGTAGTTTTACTTCGCCCTGGTTTCTTTAAATTGTCCCCGTGTTCAGAATTCGAAATCACCACTTCATTGTTGGATTGCGTCATTCGGGAGTCTGTCGTATTTTCTTCTGTCGTTTCCTTACTCGTCGTTTGATAAACTAGATCTTGGATAATTTTATCGTTATTCTTTTTTTGCGATTGAGAATCGATCGATTGATTTTCTCCCATGACTAGTTTCTCAATTTCTTTGGCTGTATCGGCAACTTTCGGCACCGAATTTTCTGAATTGTCTGCTTTCACCTTTTGCTCGGCAATATTTGACATCTCCTCTTCATTTCGTTCCTCTAATCCAACTTTTTGAATTTCCGCACTTAATGGAGCGACGACTTCTTCAATTTTTGGCACATCGAAACTTTTGCTTAAACCCTCGAAAGCTTTTCCCTTTTCCTGACCGTATATTTTACTTTCTATTGATTTAGCGATTGTTAATTTAATATTCTCGATCATTTGATCAATCTGCGATTTTGATGATCCATCACTCTTCTCTGAATTGAATGCAAAGGGATTTATTTTCTTCACATCGGTATTTAGACTGTTTCTTCTTTTCGGTGTATCGGCAATTTTCGTGAAAATTCTCTCCTTCTTGAGAATATCGAGATTCACGGATTTCTTTGATTCATCGGCAGTCTCGATCATTTTTACACCTGCTTTTGAATCTTCGACTTTTACCTCGTCGATTTGAATTTCATCACTAATTCGTGTTTTTACTTTTGATCGCAATGTTGGACGAACATCAACAATCGCATCCACTTGATCACCATTATTATTGTTTTCAATTTCTGAAACAAATTGAATAACTTCATCGAGATGATTTTTTTCTTCTTTTGTCACGGACAAATTGTCTTTACTCGAAAGAACATTGATTCGTGATTCATTGACACTAGATTCGGAAAAACAGGATTCAGTGTCGATATTACCATCGGATGTATTCTCTTGTTCCATTGATTGATCATCAGAATTGAGTCGTCCCCTTTTCTTCATTTCAATGTCCATTGATATTCCCGAGTCCGAAAGTTGTCGAAGTTTTCCATTTCGTAAACTTCTTTGATTCGGTGTTGTAACTTTTCTCCTTGCCTGTGCTGGAGTTTGCATTTGCATAATATGTTTGATTCCCATGGGCTCATTTCTTCCTTCAGCGTCATCTTCGGAGTCTATTTCCTCTTTAATATCAAGTTCACAAAATGATCTCTCACCAACCAGCATCTTCTTATTTTTAGTTGTTTTAATTTCTTCTTTTTCTTCGGATTCTTCTAATTCAGGATCACTCAACATTGAAGCAATTACCTCATCAATAATTAAATCAACCGAATTTCTATCCTCGGAATAAGTTTTTGTCTTATCAATCGTTGTACTTTTCAATAGAGATGAATCACCAGATTCCTTGGCAAGATTTTTCTTTGTTTTTGTACTTTTTGTTTCCCAAAGCAAAAGTACACCTGAATTTCCAGTCTCCTTGTTACTGAATTTCTTTCCAATTGTTGCTTTAACTGCTTTTCCAGCGCTTTTCGGCGAATCGGACTGTTTCTTCCCGGTCTTTTGATTCACTTTACTGACTACTCCAATTGTTTCCTTATCCTGTGATTCACCAATCTCGTTGTCGCCTACGATTTTTGTTGCTGCCTTACTCTTCTTTATTGTTTTATTAACAATCTTGGCACTTTTAGCATTCGCCTCAATTCCTTTTCCCTCGTTGTCAGTATTTACATTCGAATTTTCTGCACCTTTCACTCCAGTTTCATTAGATTTTGCTTCGGCACTCGCGGTTTGTTTCACCTTTCTTGGTTTCACTGTTTTCTTCGCCTCGGTGTTGATTCTTCTTGCTGCTTTAATCGGCACAACTTTTTGCTTTGCTTTAATCAGTGTTACTTTCGAACGAAGTTTCTGATTTCGTTTAAGCTTCTCGAGTGCTTTTTTACGGGGTAAACTTGCTTCTAACTTTGGTGGGAGTTGGCTACCTGTTGCCACTGCTTCTAAAATATCGCGTGCAATTTGCTGTCTCAAATTTGGCAGTGTTTTTCCTTTTTTTGTTTTATTATCGGGAGATGATATTGTTGATTCACTCGCCTTCTGCTTTGATTTAGAAGGCACTAAGGGTCTTTTCTCCCTGGATGCCATCTCACTTCCACCCACATTGGGCTCCTGAAATAATACGCGAATCATTGTTTTTAATATTTAAATAATTCTTTACACTAGAAATTTAATTTTAAATTACAATAATAAATTTACGGGGCGAATGGAGGGGGAATTGTTAAATATCTACATTTTTAACTAATTTTTATGAATTATCTTTATGTATCTTTTTTTAAAATCTTTGGATCATGTTACCTGCCCTGTTACAATTTTTTGGTAACAATTATTGGTAAATTAAACGATAATTTCAAATTTATAAAATCATATTTGTATTGAACGGAAAAATTTTAGACTCAAAAATAAAAGAAAATTTCCCAGAAAAAAAATTACTTTACCCTTAAATTTTTGCTCGAAAAACGTTTTGATCGAATAATAATTTCGCCAGCACAGAGCTTAGATTTATGAAAAGAAAAGAAAATATATATATACAAGTATATGAAGCAATCCATCCCTGAGTAATGTATTCTAACCTCTCACTGGAAGCTACAGTTTACACCAGTGCTCTACCAACACTCTCTTTCCTTCAATAAAACGTGTAAACTACTTTCCTGCTTTCTATAATAAACATGAATACAAACAAAACAAAGAACAATGTTTATTTAAATCTCAAAGTTAATAATTTAAATCAATTTGTCACCCATGATAATTAATGTTGAGAACAACTTTAAAACGATCATTAACTACATATATGTGTAAATAAGATAAATGCCATTTGATTTCCACATTGAATTCAACTAATTTAACAAGAGAAAAATGTACTATTTTAAGTTTGTTAAAGAATTTCCATGCCTACTACTGACCTACTTAGGCATTATAGATTTTTCATGTAATAGACATATAAGTTTACATTTTACATGAGAATTTAACCATTATTCAAAAACAATATATTAAAATTGATAAAATCATCAAAAAACAGCAAAACACAAGTTTAAATAATTTTTATATCACGACTTTTACATAAAAATCCAAAGCAAAATACTAAAATACAATTATAATATTGAAAAATACTATATTGAAATAAATACCAAAATGTATAAACACTAAAATACCAAAATACTGAATGAATTAAGAATAAAATACAAATAAATAGTAAAAATTGTCAAGTAAACGATAAATGTGATAAAATAATATGAAATACAAAAAATCTTATTTTCCATTTCTTTATAAGTACCTTAAATTTCAGTCTAGTTTTCCTAATAGAAAGCATTTTGGATAAATCTTGTCAAAGTTTGTTCACTCTTGCTAAAAATAAAAGTACATATGCACTTTTTTCACAACTAAACATAAAAAAATTGTATATAAACACGCGAAAAACTTGTAACCGGAAGTGCAACACACAATAATTGAAAATTACAATTTTCAGACAATCGCGTCAATATTCGTATTCATATTTTGTTTTCGACATATAAATAATAAACACATAGCACTATTTTCAACACAACAAACAAGAAATCAAAAAAAAAAACACGGGAGAAATTTCAACAGTCACAACATAACATTTTCATTATACATCCGTTCGAGTCAAATGTCCCAGGATTTGTGTAAGGTGTACACCTCTCATTAAACTTTTGGATCCCTTGAAACATCCATTGATGAGAATATACGATACCCGCCCCTAGTTAATACCTGCGAGACTCAAACTTAACACTCCAACCCACAGTCAAGTGACGGAAACGAGGTTTACTAATGAAAATTTGCCTTAAAGGTTTAGTGTACGAATTTCATGTTACAAGCAAAAATTTTCAATTTTCAAAAGGAATTGACATATTAATGGATTTAATAAATTACGGACATTGTAACTAAATTAACTTCTTTACAAATTTTGAAATGTAATTAAAAATCACTTTTCGTCATAGAAATGAATTTTTAGAGAAAATAATAAATATTTCTTTAAATAAATTTCAAATTGGAAGCAAAGAAAAATGAATATTCAATATTCACGTCAACGTTTTTGAAAGAAAATGAAGCCCTGCTCATAGTTTTCAAAAAGTGATAAATTTCCAGAGCGAAAATTTCTCACTCTTAATTATTAATTTACCAACAATTGATTTATTTTTACTAAAATTTATTAATGTTGTCACATTAATAAATTTTTTCAGTTGATAAAAAAATAACAACAATAGTAACAATGGAAAATGTTTTTACAATGTACTTTTTCTAGATGCAGATTTTATTCCAAAATGTAACAGAATCGTTATTAGATACATCATATCAATGTGGAATTGATAAGATGAGATACACGACTTTTCAAAGAACGAATTACGTTAAATTTATTTTGAAATTTTCTCTTGTAGCTACATTTTTATGGAATAATAGTCAAACATATTTTATAACTGAATTTTCAAGAATATTTTTTTAATTGCTGACAATATTTTTTCATAAAATGTGTACATTAACTTTGCAAACAATTTTTCTACAGAAATAAAAATTTACCAATTTATGTGTGCAAAATTTTTATCATAGAAAAGTTCTATCTTTGTTTAGAATGTATAAATTAATTTGTAAGTGTTTAAAAAATATATTTATTCAGTCACTTTTAATGTAATATTTGGATAAAACTATTTTTTATCCAAACATTTTTATTTTTGAAAGTTAAAATAAAATCTCTAACAAATATTCGTTTTCAAAAAATCATAATTTAGAAAATAATATTAATTATCAGATTGTTTTGCTATTATTATGTAAAGTCCTTTTTATTGACAAAAACAATAATTATTATATACAAAATAGAATACTAAGAAAATCATTAAGCAGGAAGCATAATTGTAAATTTAATGTAACAAAAATTAAATAGATATCAATTGTTAAATCAATTGATTGTTGGGTTATATTCAAAAAATTTTCCTCCGCTTTCATAATTTTTATAAACAAATATTGTTCAAATTTTAATTACAAAAATAAAAAATTCTGCACAACATGAGTATTCAAACATAACCTTTAAAATTATTTTCGAAAAAAACAATTGAATTACCAAATAAAGGAAAATATTGTTATGGATGTCATTAGTTTTTCTTTCTTGAAAATATTGACAACTTGATCAACAATCAACAAGTAATTTCAAGTTTACAATCCTGTAATTTTGCAATTAAAAAATGCTTATCAATTATTCCAAAAATATCAAATTTTTGATAAATCCAAACACAAATTTACATAGTTTCGAACAATTATGACTCCATTGTTTAATTAGTAAAGAAAAACTATTTTAAGAACAATTTTTGTTAAAAATATGGTTCTTTATGAGATAATAAATATTTCGAGAAGTGACGCGTACAAGTATTTTCGAAAAAACTACATTAAAAATTTCGCATTTTACCTAGATTATGTGAAAGAAATATACAAATAACTAAGATGAATCATTAAATGTGTTTCTCGATAGAGTATATCATCTAATTAAAAAAATCTCACGAAAGAAGTCCGACATATTATAAGTAGTAGTAAAGCAATCACAAGTAGTCGAGAATGGCTGATTTCGAACGCTGCTACTAACCTTTTCCTATCTAACATGGATGGAAAATAGCGTATAAAGATTCTGAACCCCACGAATGTACGAGAATGCTTCGAAATGTAAAATCTGCACGTCGAGAATATCCGCATAAAAGTAAATACGTAGCTTAGTGGGGTTGATGAATGCGGCCCTGTTAGCCAAGAAAAATTACGTGACAAACTTTGCATTTACACGGATGTACTGTGCGCCTCTTTCCGACTAGGAAAATGCCTCCAAGTATTTCCGGTAATATCTCCACAATGAATCAACTAATCTGACAAATTTTTGTCCCAATATTAATTTCAATGCACATAGTAACTTCTCGCGGTGAAAACTCGTTTTCCGGTGTACTTAATATATCGAAAATTTCCCGAGAAAGCTTTGCGAAAAATCGCCACGAATAAACAAAAGGTCGAGTCTGACTTGGGATTTCTCGAGTTAGATTTGCCACTCAACACTTGCGGACATTATAAATCATAGGCTTAATAGAAACAATGCAGAATAAACTTACCTATGAGGCTAAAAATCCTGCTGAAAGTCCGTCGTTTTTCGGGGAAAACGGTAAAAATATCCTCGAGAAAAAGACGGTGTCCCGTTGCAGGGTGTCTGTACGCTATCGCTGTCCTACTGTTTTGACCATGGTGCACAGCTCTGCCACCTGGTGACAGATCACACGACCTTTTAAAGTCCCATAGCCTATTTATGATAATTTTCACTAGGAAAATTTGCAATTGTTCATCCCCAGTCCGCAGGACGATGTCAATGAAAATTTAGGCACAATTTAATTTGTCACGCTGTCAAAGCACTTGGACGAACACAATTTAATCCGGACAATTTTACTTTGCACTGATTTTAATCTGAACAAGGTGGCAACAACGCGGCACATTCCAAACCTACACGCCATTCATGCTAACTGTCTCATACCTATTCTACAAAATTTCCCCCATATATATTGTCGTAATGCTTGGCAATTTTCTGTAAAAGTTTGATGTGCACGTTCCTGAATAACTGAAGGGAACACAAGGTCGCGGGAAAATTGGTGTTTTCACGAGGAAAAATCTCCCAGAGCGAGAAAGAAGACGCGCCCGTGCGCAACCAATGGCTGACACCGACCCTTATTTACCGAAGTCAAAATGGCCTCCCTTCGAATTTTAACACGCTCGAAGCTTTCTTCGATTCTTTATACTTGTCATAAAACAGAATCTCAAAGGATTGTTCCACCAGTCATCCAAGAGGTAGTCTTTTCTTTTTCTAACGTTTCACTTTGTAGTTTCATTGGAAAATTTTGTCAATTATTATTATTTTTTTTTTGCCCTGTTTCGAAAGTGAAGGGCCCTACGAATGACCCTTATTACTTTTATTACTCACGATTTCACAAAATGTCACAATTTTACACATTCACGTGAGCAGGGTAGATAAAACGTGAATATTTTTGCACAGTTAGAAATCACCTTTAAAATGACAATATAACCTTAAAACAGACTTGTCACTTGAAAAAATACGTCCACGAGGTTGGATACTAATTTTTATAGGCAATATTTGCAAAAACATGATTAAAAAAAGTGTCTCCCGTTTCATAAATATTTCAAAATAGTTTTCTCTAAAAACTATTGCGAGCTTTTAAGCAAACATAACCTATACATCTGATCATGTTTTGACGTTCTTTTGATTTAATTATTATCTTTTATTTACTTAATTTTCTTGTAAATGAATGTATTATTTATTGTGAAATAATTTTGTCTTTTTTCAGACCCAAAAAAGATGGAGCAGTTATATAACGTCAGAAATCTACAAAAACCCTTCAAAATACACAAAATTTGAAATTACATCTGATCCAAATGAATGGAAATATGTTGAACGATTACTTCCTTATAAAACTGTTCCAGCACCTCCAAAGAATATTGAGACTACACCAAGTGGCTGGATAGCTCAGAAGAGTAAATATTTTTTTAACATTCTTTTATTCCTTTCAAATCTAGTCAAATAACAATTCAATTACTTTACAATACGCCACAATTAAAATTAAAGATTTAATTAATAAATTTCTATATAGTTCAAAAGAATTGTTATTCGATGAACATTAGCTAGAAGATAAATGTTTTATATTGAAATTAAATTTACTAATTCGAATTCAAGAAACTAAATTTAGACGAAGGAAATAATTTATTCTTTTAACGGTTTTTAGCAACAGACACGAATTTGCCCTACTTTGTACCTCGCACGAAGAACCATATGCATCCAGTTTACATGATATTATCGAAAAGAGGAATGAGAAGACTGACGTATATACGTAAAATCCAAGGAGATATCTGGCAATTTGAATCGGAATTGAAACAATACCTAACAGATAACCTATCTGCAGAAAAAAAGAAAATAAAACTGGTTTCATCGCGAATCAATGAACTAGCTGGTGTTGTAATTTTTCGAGGTGATTACGTTTCACTAGTAAACAAATGGTTGGAAAAAAAGGGATTTTAATATTTGTATATTGAAATATTTGTAATTACTTTTCAATTATATCTTTATATGATAAATTTTTCAATTATCATTACTGACCTGACTTTTATATTTACTTAATACATTATTCATTTACTTTGCTATTTTAATTATATATCTTTTAATATTAATTTAATTAAATGAATTTTTTTTAACTATTGACTTATTGAAAAAAATATTCTAAACAACAAAAATTGACATTTTATTGTAAAAATTAATATATATATATATGGATATAAAAAATGCAATAATGCATATAGATTAAATGCCATTCAGACTTTTCGATATTTAATTTTTTTTTCTCACTACTGACATACAAAAATCGCAGATCGATAAAATCAACGTAACGTGTCTCACTCGACAAAACGTCCAAATCTCAATAGAATGCGTCGCTAAAACAAAATTGTAGTTTTCAACAATAAATAACACATTGCACAGTATAATTGTCTGTTTCTAAGAAATGAAAATAAGAAAATGATCTGTTTTTTGACTGATCAGTCTAACGATTAAACGAACTGTGTGATGAAGAGAAAAATAATAATCATAATCAAAAAAAGACGTTCTATTATACATTTAAATGATAACTGAGGACATAACTTCGAGCTTAAGTTTACGCGTGACTTCCACAAACTCGTAGCAAAATAGAATTTAACATGTAGAATTGGACATTAATGAGGAATAAAATGTGTATGTTGGAAGATCCGTAAAGTTCGTTTTCGAAATTTGTGTTTTTACAGTATTAGAGTTGTGTAGGTATTTATCTTTTTTTTTTCTTCTATTCTTTCAGCAAAATACGGATCTTATTATGAAAAGTCTAATTAGAGAGTTTTTTTTTTATTTGAAAACCTTTCCTTGATTAAATTTACGTCCTTCTTTGTCAGTGCCTGACCAGCTCAAATATTGTTTTACCAAATCCTTCGTTCTCTTCGCGGAAGGATCTAACTTTTCCCAGCTGTATGATTCATAATCAATTTGCCAATCTGGACACAGCTATAAATTAAATTGTTTTATATTAATTTTTGCTTGTAGACTAGCAAAAAACTTTGAATTTGTATTAATTTATTGTTATTAAGAATTTGGGTATTAATTTATAGGTCTAAGGATTAATTTATTTGTAAACAAAAAATTGTAACCTACCGTGAAAGCAAGATCTTGACCACGCCAGATCCAAATTCCACTGATGGTACTATTATCGTCAGTACCAAACAGACATGCACTGGCAAATGCAGCCTTTCTCATTTTATCCAAACGTTGATACATTCCTCCAATAAGGTTACAGGACATGAACACCTGAAAATTTTAGAAATATTCATTATTATTTAAATTAACATTATCCTTATAAATAAAAAATAGAAAGTAAAATTCAAAACGTCAATTATATTATAATTTACGTTTTTCCAAAGGAATGAAAAATCCTAAAATAATTCAACAATTATTTATTTTCGTACCTTCGTCAATTCATCGTTGTATTTGTATTCACCTAACCAGATACTATAATTTGCGGGATCGAATTTCTCCCAGAAGTAAGGAATAGATTTTGATTCGTCTTCATTTGAATAGAATCGTTTAAAATCTTCCATGTCGAAAGTACCTTTCGGCATGGCGTCAAATGGATTAGAACTCTTGGGTTCTTCTGCCAATGCAGCTTCAGCAGCGTCAAGTTCTTCTACTGGTTCACTCTCTTTCTCCTTCTTGGGCTTGGGTTCCTTCTCTTTCTTTTCCTTCTTGACAGTCTAAGAACAATAAATTTACAAGTTAGCAATTTTCTTCAAAATACCTACGTAGGTGCAATATATATTTTTTTTATAAAATAATTATTCAAAAAACTGTATTCACCTTTCCTTGGCTTTCAGCGAATTTTTTGGGGTCATATTCCAAAGCTTTATCAGCCAATTTAAAGGCACCAATCACGGCAATCGATTCTGGTTGACAGATAACGGTTTGGAACCATCGATTAACATTCTGGTAAGGTTTGCGTTGACTTGGCTCCAACACGTATTGATAAAGATTCAATAGTGTCATTGCCACACTAATATCAGCCAAGGTCAAACGTTCTCCAACCAAATATGTGCGTGTAAGCAAATGTGTATTCAAAGCTGTCAACGCCTTCTTCACGTCTTCTTTTGCATTTTCTACAGCCTGAATAAAAAGAAAAAAATAACTACATAAGGCACGAAAAATTCGAAACTTTAAAAATATGAAAAAAAATAACACATTTGTATGCAAACATAAATAATATCTACAAGAGAAAGTTAGAGATATTTATTATGCTTGCCTTAATTAATTTTTCTCCGTTCGTTACGAACGATGAAACGGAATTTTTTCACAGTTCGCCTTTGGAGGAGATTAGTAATACATACATGAAATTTTCTCTTAAAAATACAATTGCTCCTAATTAATGAAGTTAAAAATACCTGCTTGTTGTACTGCATAATTCCTAACAAAGGAAATACCCACGCGCAACTGGCTGGCAATATTTCAGAATCTGCGAATCCAAACCATTGTATAACCTCGGCTCGTTCAAGATCTGTCTTTCCCCTAAGTTGCTCGTTTGCCACTGTTACAAAAAGTTTTTATTTGTAAAAATAGTAATTAATTAATAAGAAAATTAATTGAAAAATATCTTACCATAGAATGCAATAGCATTACTTTCAGTGAGGCATTTTCCATCATTAGTCTCGAAAGCTGGAACCTAAAAAAATTTAATTTACTTTTATTTAAATTTTACAAAATCATTCAAGTAGATATATTGAATTATTCTAGGTCTAATTAAACATTTTTAGAATTTTTATGATCATAAGCTTATTTTGTAATGTAATAATTCTACTTTAATAACCGTCCATTTAAATTTTAAACCTCCAAACAAATATATAAAATGTTAAGAACATAATAACCTCGAACTCTATAAATAAATTCTCGTAAGCACACAGGTGATCGATAAATATAATTATTAAAAATTCTCATTTTGATAACTTTTGAAGGTCAATATTCAAGAGATTACTTCAAACAATATACCAAGTCAAATTTTGAGTATTTTACAAAACCTACTATATAGCACAATTCTGACGTAAGTATGCCAGGAAATTGAGTACAATTTTCCGGAAACTAAACAATCTCTATATATAAAATTCCGTTCAATGGAATGTTATGAACCAAGTGTACAATAAATTGAATGAAATTTCAATAGAAAATCTTTAGGAACTTTTTAACAGTAATATGTAATATGTCAATTTTTTGAAAGATACAATCTGGTTTTAGTGAGAATATGATAAATGAAGACAAATTGAAAATTGCATGTTAAAAATGAAGAGAATAGTTTAAAAAATAATTACCTTGCCAAGGGGGAATTTTTTCAAAAAATCCTTGGATTTATTGGTCACACCGAAGACAAAATCATCAGCGATCTTGACCTGGGCCCCAGAGAATTGGGCAGCAATAAGGGCCTTGTAGGCACGGAAATTCTCCGGGTATGTGTATAGAGTCTGGAAGAAATAGAAGTCATTTTGAATGTGCTATTCTTCACTCAGAATCGTCCATCATTCCTACATCGATAAAGATGCATTTTGATGGCGATGTTAATGGATGAAAAAGTCGCGTGGACTACACTTACACCAGACGCCATTGCAACGTTTACAGCAGTCTACAGGAAGAGGAAATTGAAGGCCGGTAAGATCTACTTTGTTCTATGGTTTATTCTTCACTGCAATCTGCATTATCTACAAACTTTCCTCCTGCACCACTCACTGCTTGGGGTGACACCTGATTTTTGAACAAAAAAGTTAGGTTAAGGAGCGATTTTTAAAAATGTTTTATGAACATCCACGTAAACTCTGCAAAACGATTGGAATTCTATCCAGATTTATCTTCTTTCGAACCAGTATAAAAAAATAATTAACTAATAATAGTTATTACTATTATTTAAATTAAGTTTCCTTTTAATTTATTTATTCTAAATGTCAATAATGTACTTAGCACAATGTACTGTAGATGGTGAGTCGTTCTTCTTCTATGGTTTAAAAATATTTGATTAGTGGACGAATTTCTACAGTTGCCAACATGGACAAAAACAATTGAATTCTGATAGTGAATAATTTCAGATTAGAGAAAGAAAATATTAAGAAAAATTAGCAGCAGTGCATATTAAAAATTTACACATAGTTTTTGAATACATTTGAAAGAAAGGATTCTTCTATTTTCAAGAAAATGAAAAAGCTAAGAAAATTATCATGCATTGGTAGCATTGGATCTAGTAGGAGAGTGGGAAGTGTACCGAAAACAGAGACAGAAATATTAAACATGGCGGCATTAAAAGATGTAACCTCTTTGTATCAAAATTTAAAACAAGAATGGACGAAAACTCCGTGTAATTTAAAAAAATCCGGTGAATTACTTAATCAATTAAAGGTATGTCATTCTTGATATAATATTATTTTTCTCCTCTATGTCTATTTTATGTGAACTAACCTCACTTTTAAGACTGTCAAAATGAATTGTCATGTTCCATTTAAAGGCATTTTCTTTTAATACAAACAATACTTGTATTTAGATCTTAATAATTTGTTAGTCTATTGTTTAAATTTGAATACTGACCAAGTTTTTTAGCAAATTTTATTGTAAATTTCATAACAAATTATCCTGTAATTTGTCAATGAATTAAATGTTTTTAGATATTTTATGGAGTCTTATTTTAATTTCAGGTTGGATTAACTCATTTAACATTTTTACCTACATCAAATAACAATGCGTCACAAAAGGAATTACTTATTGCACGTAAGTATATTTTTAAATAATTTATATTTAGGTTATATTTGCAGGATTGAAATTTTCTGTTTTTGTTAGTTTAATTTGTATACAAAACAATATTATAATTGAACATAACATTAATGTTTTCAACGTTTTTCAATTTAAAATAAAAAAATGAATTTCTTAACAACGAATTTTTTAAAGAAATATTTCATTAAAATTGGTAATAATTAAGCGATTATTTTACAGGTGACATTCTTGAAATTGGAGTACAATGGAGTATAGCTATGGAAGATATACCATCATTTGAGCGTTATATGGCTCAATTAAAATGTTACTATTTTGATTACAAATCAAAATTATCTGAATCTGCCTATAAATACCAATTGCTTGGATTGAATCTTCTATTTTTACTGTCGCAAAATCGAGTGGCTGAATTTCACACAGAATTAGAACTCTTGCCCTCTGATCAAATTCAATCGAATGTCTACATTAGACATCCATTGAGTTTAGAACAATGTTTAATGGAGGGTTCGTATAATAAAATTTTCTTAGCTAAAGGAAATGTACCAGCGACGTCGTACAATTTTTTCATCGATATTCTTCTCAATACTGTACGTGACGAAATTGGAGCCTGCATGGAAAGTGCATATGATAAAATTTCCGTGAAAGATGCATCAAGAATGTTAAATTTAAATACAGAAAAGGATACAATGGCTTTTGCGACAAAGAAAAATTGGAATTTATCGAAAGACGGACACTTTCACTTCAGTACTCCGAGTGAAAAGAAATCTGAGGAACCAATACCAAGTTCAGATTTGGCAACTCTTGCAATTGATTATGCCAGGGAACTTGAAATGATTGTATAAAAAAAATGCCTTTTTTACATTAACACGAATTTCTGATTTCATCTGTTTTTATTTTCTGTAAGTTAACAAAAATAAACACTCATTCTATACAACTGTATTTTGATAATTACAACAACAACAAAAAATTAATATTTTCTCCTACCGTTTAAAAATTTAATCTTATTAATTTATTACTCATCTTAAAAACAAATTTCAATTCATATGAAAATTTTTAATTACTATATAATAGTTTTACTGATAAATATAGAAAATTATTTTTTAATTAGAATTAAAGTACATACACTCTAGATTTTCTTATCAGAAGAAAAATTTAGTTTTCTACAAAATTGAAAAATTGTTGAGAGATTATTCTTTTTCTTTAACAGATGAAAATTATTTCAAGTCATAATTTATAATTAACAGCTCAACCAATTCCGCCAAAAATAATTAATGATGTCAATAATTAATTGTTTTTTAATTGCGCAAGCGTGACAAAAAGGACAAATAATTTCAATTGGTTAAAAATGGCGCACTTTATATAAATCAGAAAAAAATTTTTTGTTCAATTTTTTTAAATTGAATAAAAAATATTCTATTATTGGTAAACTGTTAATATTTATGCAACTTTGAAATAATTGTTAACTAATTGTTCGTTCAGATTTTTAACTTTCTTTTTTTTTTAATTAACAATAAGAATTATTAGGTATTTTATTTGCGCTTGCGCATTTAAAAAAAGCGCTTCTTGTTGACATCACTATCAGTTTACAAGTGGCGCTGCAATCGTTCATTATCAATCAGTCATAATTTAAGAAGCAGTGATGGCGGCTGATTCTTGCTGATAAAGTTTACTTGTTGACATTCTTGGTCGCTTTCAAACAAAATATTACGCAACTCGTGCTAGTCTCGTTCTTTTGAAATCTTCTAATGAACGCGTTTCGTGAAAATACATTATCAATTAATTCGCTAAACATAATTTTCATACAGGATTCGTGTCAAAAAGAAAATGTACTCGCAACTCAACGACACTTAATAGAATCAGAGGAGCGCATTATGTCAGCTTGTGTGTACTTTAAATGAAGTGCAGTGTAATTTTTATTTTACTCATTAACAGTTAATGGATAGAAATAATTTATATAAAGAATTCATATTTTTGATGGAATTTGACAGTTGAATGACCTGTGAATGAATAATTTGTGCTTTTGGTGATATGGAAAGATATTTAACAAAAAAAAGAGTTCACGATCGTTGATTTGATTTTTTCAAGTATAATTAATTCACTATTTTTGAGGGAGAATGGCAATGCGTGTAACTCTCGAGTGTGGCCATACATCTGAATTACGTGCCCAAAGGACTCCAGAAGGTTATACTCACGATTGGCAAGTTTTTGTACGAGGGGTTGACAATGCTGAAATTCATCAATACATTGAAAAAGGTACACTTTTATTTATTGTTTGTTTATTTACCTTCCTATTTTTTTAATACTGTTACAATTTATTTACTCGACAATTTATTTGTCTTTCAATTCAAGCATTATCAAATTACATAAAAAAAAGTATTTAGGTTAATATTTTTTACCAAATTGAAATTGTCATTGAGCAATTAAATCTCTAATTCTCTAATAATCGTTTATATTTTAGTGCCACGTTTTATTTCAATACACTGTAACAATCAAATAGGAAGTACTTGTGAAATTCGATCTTTACGTTGATTTGTTTCTTTTGCTTTTAATCATTGATTTCGGAAACATATGGGCTAATATTTTATTTATGTGAATTAGGTAAATATTTTATCATTTAATTAACGTTATTTCTTGTAAATTTTTCATTTATGATAAAAGAAAAGATTAAGGCTTTGCTTAATTTTTCTAAAGTTTTTTAAATATTGCAATTAAATTTATGAAATTTTTACCTTTTTTAAATTTTGAAAATTATTTTACTTAATTTTCTCTTTTTACTATTTATTTTTTAAATAAAATTTAAATCATATAATATTACTTAAATAATGAATATATAATACATGCTTCCATTCAATCTGCATTTAAAATTTTTGTATGAATTTATAAATTTTTATACTTAAGGTTATGTCATTTATTTTAGAAAAATTAATTTTAAAAAGCATTCAGTTTATGAGTTTCCTTTTTTTGGATATTTTAATGAAAAAAAATTTGGTGGTTACTTTTTATAAATTCATACATACATTTATTTATTTGATAATTCAAGCGTAGATAAACTTTAGTTAATTTATTAGTAACTTTTGTGTCAATTTTATAAAATATCAAATTAATTTTGAGTAACTCCTAGAACCCGTTTGCAGTAGTTGAATCAACACAAAAAGTAACATTCAAAAACTACTAATAACTGCATTCAACACTTCATAAATAATAATTAAAAGGTATTTATGTATGCAATTAAAAGGTTAAACAACAATATTTTGGAAAAAAAATGCGTGCAAGCGTGACTTAAATCTGATAATAAAATATATTATATACAATTTTTACGATAATAAACAGGATTTTTATACCAATGTATCGATTTTTAAATTCGATTGTAATTTAATAACATTTGTGTTACCAGCAAAAAATATATATGAACTTCAATTCTTTATATTTAGAATATGATTTTCCTTTTTTTCTTTTTTGATTAAAAAATTCGAATACAAATGTGGGTCAAAATGGAAATAATTGCCACCCCCTGGATCGAGAGATAAATATAGTTTCTCTTCTACTCTTCCTTCTTTTTTTTTCTATCACTCAACTTACCTAAAGTTTCAGAGTTTATAGAAAACTAAATTTTTTCAGATACGTAAACTTTTAATTTTCATTTTTTTATCGTCTGGGAGATTGAATTTTTATATAAAAAATTTTACCTATTTTATATAATTTATTTGTTTTTTGACTTATATATTATCAGATTTAAATCACAAGTCTTTCACATATTCACTATTCACGCATTTAATAGAATTTTGAAATTCAATTTTTGCAATAAGTATGACTAGCACAAAATTCTTTTTCACTTTTTGATGTGACACAAAATAAAATTTTTTTTACTACTTTTAGTTGAATTTTTGCACATTATTCATTAATTTTTTTTATGAAATTTTATTATCTTATGAAAAAAAACACGTTAATACCGAAAAAATGATTTTTTTTGTTACAGAAAAAACATTATGCTTATCGTTTTTTAAAATAATGTTTTATTCATTTTCTTCTAATCAAACTGATTGTATGTATGTGTGTGTGTGTGTCAATAATAGAATGAAATTGTTATCAAGTGAATAAATATTTTCAGAATATAAAATAAATGCAATTTTTGCTTCTATTAATCTTACTTTTACGTATTAATTCATAATAAGAAGAAAAAATAATTTTACGAATTTTTGTTATTTAAAAGAAAAGAAATATTCGGGAAAAAAAATTTCATCAACAAGAGGGGAATCGATTGTGAATTTTATTTTCACTAATCTCATCTTTTTTTTCAGTTGTTTTCCAACTTCACGAGACATTTCCTAAGCCAAAAAGGGTCTTGAGGGAGCCTCCTTATGTAGTGAAAGAATCAGGCTATGCTGGTTTTGAAATTCCAATTTCTATTTATCTAAAAAACAAGGATGAACCAAAGAAGTTCCATTTTTCCTACGACTTGAATCTTCAACCCAGTGGTCCAGCGATAAATAAAGTTGTGTTACATAGCGAAAATATTCCTAATCCTAATGACGAATTTAGGAAAAAACTTCTCAAAGGTGGAGCCGTAAGTTTCTTTTTCCATCAAATTATAAATTTAAAAAAAGGCTATTTAAATTTACTGTTTCTTATTTTATTATTGTTTTGTTGCAGGTCATGGTAACTAATTCAGAAGGAACACCCGAGAAAAGTAAAGTAACTCCTCTAATGGTAGGTAAACCTAAATTAAGTGGGACCGAGGGGAAGAAGTATAGAATGTCAGAGCCGAAGGGATCAAATGCTTTTGCTGATTTATTTGGACCTCCAATAAAGACTGCGGGAACGAAAGTCTCCCCGGACACGAAGAAACCATCCTCGTCGTCCTCATCATCTTCAACGTCTGACAAAACTAGCAGTACAAAACTCTCCTCCTCGGAAAAAATTGAGAAAAATGATAAAAGTTCAAAAGCAAAGCACAGTCCGCACAAGGATGGAAAAAAGGAGAAAAGTTCCGAGGAGAGAAAGGAAAAGAAGGACAAAGATGCATCCAAGGAAAAAGATAAGAACAAAGAAAAATCAAAAAAATCTCAAAGTCCAACAAATAAAAGTAGTCACACGAGCCCAGGAACCAAAAGACCCGCTTCACCTTCGCCGATAAAAAAACCCTCAACACCTCCACCATCACAGCCATCGAAACGGCCACCATCTCCAAAACCGCGTGAAAAAGAATCGAAAAAAGTCACTCAAGAAAAAGACAAAGAAAAAGAAAAGGAAAAAATAAAAGAGACTTCTAAAAATACATCTGACGATTCCCGAACCGAGAAAAAGAAAGACAAAAAGAAGCATAAAGAGGACAAAGAAAAGGAGAAGAAAGATAAGCACAAGGACAGAGAACGAGACAAGAGTAAAGATTCGAAAGAATCGAAAACAATTGAAAAGAAAATTGAAAAACCAGAGAAACCCGAAAAAATTGATAAAGAAAAACCCCAGGAATTCAAACAATCGAAAGATGGTAGAAAATCACCGAAACCAATAAAAGAAATTGAAAAAATCAAAGATGAAAAACCACCAAAATTGGAGAAAATTGAAAAAACGGAAAAAGTGGAAAAATCAAAGGACAATAAGGACAAAGAGAAGCACAAGAGTAAGCACAAAAAACGTGAGAAAAAAGATAAACGCGACGGCAGTAAAGAAAGGGATAAAAAAGAGAAACGCGACAAAAATAGAAGTTCGAGTGAAAAATCGAATAATGTCCCAATTCCACCACCAGTGACAACGAATCCTCTTTCCACTCTCTTGGCCGAAATGCCCGACAGGGACAGCAGTGATTCTGCCCCTTCACTTGACGACGAGCCCATAGCAGAACCAAAAACAATTACAACAATAAAAAAAGATCCACCTGTATTAACGGCAACTGTTTCTAATGAATCGAAACCAATCATGTCCCCACCGCCTGTTAGTGATAAGAAAAATCGGAGCGATCGAACAAAGCGTGAAAAATCAAAGGGCAATCGAGAGGAAAAGGAGACGAAGAAACGAAAACGAAGAAGCGAAAGTAAAGGGGATGATGAGCGTGTTATTAAAAAGGAAAGAGATCAATCTGCCTCGCCACTTGTTGAGCCAGTGTCATCAAGTCAATCGCCAATAGCCGTCGACATGGAAACTGTTCATCAAAAAGTTAAAGAGGAAGGTGCCTCGAGAAAGCAATCAACAGGCAAAGGTAGTGAGGGCGAGGGCGAACAAGTTGCGCCCGATTCGACGAATTCAACATTAGTTGAACCTGAAACCGCCGACACTTCCTCATTTTCACAGGAATATGTTTCGCAATTGAAAGATTTGCAACATAAAATAATGACGATTGAGGACAATCAGGAATTGCAGAGACTTGTCGAGGTTATTGCTGAAACAGGCCAGTATGAAGTTACAAAGAAAACATTTGACTTTGATCTTTGCGCTTTAGATCGAAGGACAGTGCAACGCTTGCAACAATTTTTCGCGTCGTGACCACCCATTTCACGTTAAATGTGCGTGTGTATTATGATGTATTGTATAAAAAGTATAATATATTTGATCACTAACATTGTTTGATAATGTTAAAGATTGTATTGCGTTCAAAAAAGTGAATAAGTTGCGTTTGCTTATTTTGTCGCATTCCTTGCGAAAAGGAAGAATTTCAAATTAATTATTTTTGGTTTATTTTTCCCTTTTTTTTTCATAATCAATTTAATGGTAAATTGCGGGAGCATTCTTTCAAATTTTGTTTTGAACAAATAAGAAATAAAATTTCCCATTGCATTCGCATTGCAATTGTTTTAAGAAATTAAATTTTTTAAAATTCAATTATCGTAGAATTTAATTAATTTTTAATACGATTATTTTTAATTTTAAATTTTTTTTGTGAACTCATTTAATAAATTGAAATTGAAATTTAAAAAAATTATTGAATTTACGGATAAAAAATGTCACGACAATTTATTTTTTAGGGGAATTCTCCTAATTTTATTTCGAACAAATAATAGAATCATTTTATTTTTAAACTAAAATAAATGATTACAATTTTTTTAATGCATGTTTACAATAAAATTGTTTTGTTATTTGTTCGATTTTTTCATTATACATACAAGAATTTTAAGAAAATTTGTAAAATTAATTATTAAAAGTGGAAGGAATAAACCAAATTTGAGAATTGAATTTTCCTTTTCAAATGCAAATAAGCTTCATAACGGTTATTTTGCTCTTATTATTTTTATGATTATTATTATAATTATATATATATGAAATTTGGATACTATTCGTTATTACTGCCAGGTATACTTTAAAAAGTAAGGTTTTAAAATTGTGTATAATATATTTGTTTTATTGTCATTTACACAATAATATTACGTGTAGTTTGTTATAGGAATTACAAAAAATGCAATGTATGTTGAGAAAATATTTTAAGCAAAATAATTTTTTTCGTTATTTTTATTATAAAATACGAATTTCTTAATTTTGTTATTTGTAATTCTTATATTATTATTTTTTTTTTTCTAGTATTCTAAGAATCGAGAATCATGACTTAAAAAATTTTGATTTATATTAGAAATATATTGAGTGATTAATGACTACGATTAGATAAATTTAGAAAAAATAATCTTTATTTTCCTTAATTTTAGAAATTTAATTATATTTCAATTCAAGTCGAATAATTAGCTTTTTCAAATGTATTTATTTAATATATATATTTTTTTTTCTATCACATCGAATGTGATAATTAGAAATTTATAGACCTCACAATAATTTGTAATATCAAATAGAAAAAAATTTAAATATGTTAACGCATCTCCAGTGATTCAACTGCTATATGTTACATTTTTTGTAAATCTACAAAATTTGTATATTATAATATTGAAGAACAAAACAAAAATGTAATCACAGACACGTAATATTGAAATTTTTAAAAACCTCATTTGAGGAAGAAAAAGAATTCTTTTTTCACGCTTGTTTTCAAATAATATTGTTAAACGTTTTTTTTTTAGAAAAAAAGGGATAAAAATCTCAAAAAAAATATTTATATTGTGCACGATTAAAAGCAAATGTTTTGTTTTCTGTTACTTGCAAGAAAAATAGAAATAAACATTTGTCTTGTTTCGTTTGTAATTAAGTTTTTGTTAACACTATTTTGTAAAACGAGCATATTAACAACAAAATTGTTGCATTAAAAGATTGAGACCAAAATCAAAAAGAAAAAACAAAAAAGAAAATGAGTACAATATTTAGATCTTCTTGTAAATTTGAAGCATAATTTTGAATAATTCTTTTTTTTTTCTTTTTTTTTGCAGTCTTTGAAAATAGCGTCAATATTTACTAGAAAACATTAGATAGGATCAATCTTTTTTAATACAAAAAAAAAATAGAAAGTAATTTGTATTGTTAGTGAGTATCGATTTTTGTACAATCTTTCATCTTCTCAAAGTTTTTTTCACACAAAAACTTTATTTTATAGCAAAAAAACCTTTTTCTTACAAAATGATATTATAAATTATACAATTTCTTTTTTTTAGAAAAGTGAATTATTCTTAAAAAAAAATTTATGTAAAACAAATTTAATCTTAAAATTATTCTTAAGAAAATTAAGTGAAAAAGCATTATTCTCTAAATGAAACGAATTTAATAATTCTGAATATAATTAATAATAATAATAATAATAATAATGTTTCCAGTGATTTTTTAGAATAGAAAAAAGTCCATCAATTTTTATATTAATTTACCAGAATTAATTACAGGCTGTGATATAGTTAAATGAAAAATTTTTTTCACTCTTTACTTTAGAATTTTGATTCGAGATTTTTCAATAATTTCAGCAGTCTGTGTGCATCATAAAAATAAATAATATTATTAATAAATTTTTACACCTAATATAGAGATCATTATTTCACAGAGAGTTGATATTGTGTATTGTTTATCACAAGAAAAAAAAAAGAAAATGTTTCTTATTCCATAAAATGTGATTTGCTTGCTTTGTAATTATTATTTGTAAACTCATTTTTCTCCGCAATCCTTTGAGGGATTATTATTATTTTTTTTTTTATTAAAAAATGTGCTTGAGCTTTGAATTTTGTGAGAATATTTTCAGTTATAATTGTTTTACAGTAAACGTATTTTTATGTACGTTACGAATTTGTATACGTATTTGTTAACAATAAGAGGCAAATGGCTTTTTTTTATTTTAACCGAAAGAAAATAAAAAAATTTAAAAAAATTTTGTTTTGGAAAATTATCTTAATGGCAAAACTGGGTTCAAAAGTATTGAAAAAGTGAAAGTACTTTTTAAAGTAAAATAAAATAAAATAAGTGACATATCAATCATTGTTGAAATTCAGGCGAAATAAAAAAAAAAGAAATCAAAGATGCGGAAATCTTTCATAATTATAATGCATAATGGTAATAATAATAATAATAATAATAATACAAAAACAGTACCTAATAACGATAGTACATAATGACTTTAATACAATCAGTATTCTATATTCTAAAATTTTCTCGCAAATAAAAATAGAATTGCTATTTTTTATAATTAGAAACCATTTTTGCAATTAAGATTTTTTCCATATATATAAATATTGTAAATGTAATAATTAGAATATCATGCGATTGGTTCTATGTATTGTGAATCACTGTTGATATTTATTTCTGTTTATATACGTAAGTTCTATATATAGTAATTTATACATATAATATATAATAAAATTGTAAAATTTTTAACTCAATGTATGAAATTATAATGAATTTATAATTTTTACTATAAATTATAATATAATATGATTTGCTTTTTTCTTTTTTTTTTATACAATTTGTTAAAGATATTATAATTTTACAATAACCGGTGTCTTTACATGCAAGAATTCTCGTAAATTTATTATATATATTAAAAATAAAAAAATCTCGATAAGTTTGCAATTAAATATTATTTTTGACAAATTATAAAAAATTTTTACTGAGAGAAGATTTTAAATACTCCTGCGATTTTCGTCAATAATATTATAGCTTATATCTTGAGATATTTTAAAATACTTAATGCGGAATTGTGAAATTAGAAAATAAAAAAAATTCTCTTTAGATGTAATTTTATAAGAAATTTGTGAAACTTATGGCTCTATAATAAAATTGATAATGTAGTGAAATTTTCAAAAATTGGTTATATTTATTCAGCAGTAAATTAATTATATATTATTATTATTATTATTAATGTAAATACCATTTTTTCTTATTATATTTAGTTTTTCCAAGTATAATTCGAATTTTCGCGCTAAGTATAAAAATAGTTCAATCATAAAAAAGCAGATGGCATAGCATGTCAAAGAACATATGTTGAGAAAAACTGTCATGGCTGACGTGTCAGATTGTATCAGCTGTCACTTTTAAAAGGAAAATTAAATAAACAAACTTATTTTTTATGTTGTCAGTGTTGATTATACTAATTTTAATCAGTTCACAAAGATCAACGTCTTAAATTAACATTATTGTGTGATAAAAAAAGAAAATATAGATGTGTCAATGTTAAGAAGTGAATAACATTTATCTACATTTATCTTTCGTTTTATTTTTTTGTTGATGACCTTTGCGCCGATAAAGTAATTAAACATTTTGCACAGTCAGTCACTTATAAATTCCTTCTCAGTCGTTTATTGGAACTTGTTTCTGGAAACGTTAAGTCTCAATTGAGAGAAATTCTAATTATGTCAAATAAAGTAAGATTTGATGGTCGTGTGGTTATTGTAACCGGTGCTGGAGCAGGTATTTATTTATTTTTGTTTACTATAACTTAGTTTTAATATCTAGTTATTAATTATTAATTTATGTAAATTTTATACGGTACTAAAAAATTAAAAATACTAATAGTTTTTTTGATAGGAGATGGTTGTAAATTCCGCAACATAACCTATATAAGTTCATTTCAATATTTTTCATATTTTTGTAATTAAGTTCTGCAAAATTTCTGCATTAAAAAACAAATTGATAAGATATCAATCTGTGGACTTTGAGAAAGTAAACACATAAATAAATCTTTAATCAACAAAATTCTTGACATTATTTCGCTTATAAAATTGTTTTGACAAAATGATGTATTATTTTCAGGACTTGGACGAGCTTATGCATTATTATTTGCATCAAGAGGTGCCAGTGTGGTTGTTAATGATTTAGGTGGAGGTCGACATGGTGATGGTAGTAGTACAAAGGCTGCAGACATTGTCGTTGATGAAATACGAAGAAGCGGTTTGTTTTTTTTTTAATCTCTAATTAAATACAAATTGAAATACTTAATTTAGAAATCTTTCAGGAGGGAAAGCTGTTGCCAATTACGAATCTGTGGTGGATGGGGAAAAAGTCGTGAAATCTGCAATTGACGCATTTGGACGCGTTGATATTATCGTTAATAATGCTGGTATCTTACGAGATAAATCCTTTATGCGAATGTCGGATACTGACTGGGGTTTGTATCGAATTATGTGAAAATGATTTTTATTTTTGGCAAAATCAAACCAACAAACCAAAAGATAATTAAATAAAAAATTATTATAGATCTGGTGCATAGTGTACATTTGAAAGCAGCTGCAAAAATAACTCAAGCCGCATGGCCCTATTTTCGAAAGCAAAGTTATGGTCGCGTGATAATGACATCGAGTCACAGTGGAATTTATGGAAATTTTGGACAATCTAATTATAGTGCTGCAAAAATGGGTCTAGTTGGTTTAGCAAATACTTTAGCACTCGAAGGAGAGAAATACAATATTCATACGAATGTTATTGTACCAACAGCCGCTTCACGTCTCACCGAAGATATTCTTCCTCCAGGTAATTTTTCTTTTTTATGACAAAATAGAACATTTACAATTTCTTTTGTAAATTTAAGAAATATATCAAAATGTGTAATTTTATCATAGATTTATTTACGGCCTTGAAACCGGAATTAATTGCACCTGTTGTGGCATGGCTATGTCATGAGGATTGTTCAGATAATGGATCTATCATCGATGCAGCGGCGGGTTGGGCAGGAAAGAGTTAGTTAATATTTCTTCTCCTTTCTTCTTTTTATTTATAATAAAAATTTCACACAATATTCATTCACACAGCTCATGTGGTTCGCTCAACGGGTTGTATTTTACGCAAGAATTTGAACGAAATGGTTACACCCGAAGCTGTCCGAGATAATTGGGAAACTGTCACCGATATGTCTCAAGCGAAACACTTGAATTCAATTGGAGTAATTTCTTTAGAAATATGTGATAATTCATTTTTACATATCAACTTTGTGTTATTTAAACGTTTCATTTTTTTAGGAAGCCACAGTCGAACTTGTCAACTCTCTCGATGTAATGAGAGAAGGAAAAAGTGGTGTAAGTTTTCATTTTCGATTTGAAAACAATTTTCTTTAGAGGAAAAAAAATTTTCATTAAAATGGAAAATTCTTTTTTGCAGGAAGTGATTAATAAACATAATTACGATAAACGGGACACGATTCTTTATGCTCTCGGAGGTAAAACTTAAAAAGAAGAAAACAATATGAATAACTGAATAAAGAAAATGAATAATTTAATAATGAAAATTATTTGTAGTTGGTGCAACTACACAAGAATCTTCGGATATGCGTTATCTGTACGAAAATCATGAAAATTTCTCTGTTCTGCCAACATTTTTCATTACTTTTGGAGTAAGAGGAATTCTAACATCTTCAGTTTTCGAAGATGTTCTCCCTGGAATTCAACTTGATCCAACCAAGGTTTGTTTATAATTTTTCTACCATAGAAATTAATTAATATATTCATTTTCTTAGTTTAATCTTTTAATTAAAATAATTCTGTTCATTGATTTAAATATGTCTGTTTAGTGAATTACATCATTTAATTGATTGAAATATATAAATCAGATGTAAAATATCGTTTAATGTTAAATAATTTTTTTTTTGTTCATTACTATAGATTCTTCATGGAGAACAATATTTAGAGGTTTTTAAACGTTTTCCAACAGAAGGAAAAATTGAGTCTCGCTTCCGTGTGAAAGATGTGATGGATAAAGGGAAAGGAGCTGTCATTTTAGTTGAACGTAAATAAATGGAATTTTTTTTCCTTGAATTAAAGCAATTTTTTTTTGCCAAAATAATTACCTAATAAATTTAATTATTAGATAATTAATTTTACAAGATTATGTGTAAAATATATTTTATATTTACAGAGGAAGCTTTTGATGTTGAAAGTGGAGATCAATTATCAAAAACTCAAATGTCTGTATTCGTTATTGGAGGTGGTGGTTTTAATGGTCCACGAAATTCATCTCATATTATTCCAACTTTTGATCATCCAAAACGCAAGCCTGACATGTCAGTTCAACAAAAAACTAATATCGATCAGGTAAAAATATTTTACTGCACAATTATTTGTTTATATAAATTTTTATCCATCAAGCTAGAAAGAAAATTGTGCGAAAAAATGGTTAATTGTCAGTTAATTTGACAAAAGTCTTTTAATTTTACAGGCTGCATTGTACAGATTAAGTGGCGATTATAATCCACTTCATATGGATCCAATGATCTCTAGTTTAGCCGGATATTCGCAACCTATTTTACATGGACTGTGCTCACTTGGATTCTCGACACGCCACGTGCTTCAAACTTATGCTGGCGGGAATTCAGATTTATTCAAATCTATGAAGGTAACGTTAGTTTAATTTTAATAAAAAAAAATGAAAGAAAGTATAAATTAAAATTAAGAAAATAAGTCAAATTTGAAGAATTTAAATTGAATAAATTTAAAATATATATTTCTTTAACATATTATTATTATTAATATAATAATAAATTAATAATACGATTAAGAAAGAAATTGCTGAATAATAAAATGTTTAATTATATGCAATGTCGCTTGATCTTTGACTTATTTAAAATATAAAATTTTTTATATGTAAAAAAGTGGCGTAAAATTGTCAATGTTGTTCTTACGTCATTGGGATTGCATATTACGTAATATGTAATGTACACGAAGTGGAATAGCAGTGGACAGTAAAGAATCAATGAATGATATAGCAAAAGCAAAGAATTGTGTTGAGTCAGTTCGATTTCTTTTTCCTTCTTAGTGTACGCCGTTTAATTATTCTCTTCGTGATTTGTAATTTTCAATTAATTTTAATTATTACAGGTGAGATTTACAAAGCCTGTTTATCCAGGACAAACATTACGTACTGATATGTGGCAAGAAGGAAACAGAATTCACTTCGAAACAACAGTAGTTGAAACTGAAACTCCCGTGATTACAGGTTAGTGAATATTTTTATTTTAATTGTATGCTTTATCAATTTTTTTTTGTTTCTGTTTTTATAATTATAGATGATAATTATTTTTCGAATGTTGTTTAACTAAATTTACTTTAACTTTTAATACTGTAAATAAATATTAAACACTAGAGTAATTTAAATATACATAAATGTAGTATCATTCTCAAATCGTTAAATATTATTTCAAAAATTGTTTAAATTATTATTTTAAATTTATTTTTATTACATTAGGTGCCTATATTGACTTGAAACAAGTTCAGAAGCCGACAGTTATGAAGAATTTGTGCTCGGCAAAAGTAAATCTCGAGAGTGATGCAGTTTTCCAACAAATTAATGATTATGTCAAGTCACACACTGAAGAAGTGAAAAAAATTAATGGAATATTTTACTACATAGTGACATCGAAAGGCGAACCAACAGCCCACTGGAGTGAGTAATTCAAAACTAGTGTAACAATAATTTAAATTGCTTCCTCACTGTTATCATTATTATTTTTTGATTTTCAAATTATATTAAATTCCTCAGTTTGAATATTAAAATGTGCCATTAATTTGCATAGCTATCGATTTGAAAAAAGGAGAAGTGTATAATGCCGAACCGAAAACGAAAGCAGATACCACTCTCACTATAGATGACAAAGATATGGTTCAAATGGTATGTTTTTTATTATCAAGAAAATTTTTACCTAACTTTTGTTTCTACAGAGCTATATAATTTTTTTTTTTTTTGCAGGCACTCGGAAAATTAAATCCTCAAGTTGCATTCATGCAAGGAAAGCTCAAAATAAAAGGCAATATTATGCTAACTCAAAAATTGAAGACTTTACTCGACGCTAATCGACCAAAACTGTAAATTTATTCCAGTTCTGCCTCTTTGAAATATATATTAATATATATTTGTACTATACATATGTAAGTATCTACAAAAGTCGATAAAGTTTTATTTTTCTTGTTTTAAATTCGAAATTCGTCGAGAAGAAAGGATGAGTGTCAATCAGGATGTCTGTAATTTTTGTTTAATTTAACAAAAGAAGAAAAAATTTTAATCTTGCATCAATTTATACAATTGTTTTCTAACTCAAATTTTAACTGAGGACCAATTTAATAGTTACTGGTCAACACTTCTCATTTATTGTGAATAGAATGTTTATAGAAGATAAATATTATGATTAAGAGTACGGATTAACGGAAATTTGCTTATTGACACTGATCCTTTAGTTTAATTTATCAAAAGAAAATATTGAACTATAGAAATCAATTTGTCGGAAATTTAATGGATAATCAAGAATAATAAATTACCGAATATTCGAATTGTTAATTGTCTATTAAGGTTTTAAGGCACTTATAGGGGGAGAAATTTTTATACATAATGTAATAAAAAAGTTTTATATATATAAAAAATCTCTATATTGTTTTTGTATAAACATCAAACTCAGTCCAGAAATATTAAATATCCTTGAATTCCAATCAATTTTTGAAAATTAAAAATTCTGCAATTAATTTATTACATGTATTATTTATTATTATTCTTATTTTATAAAATTATATAAATATATAAATATAAAAAAAAGAATCAGAAAAGAAAGAAGGGGGGAGATTTAATTGTTATCTTTGAATTCGTTAAATTTAATAAATAGAAAAAAAATTCCATAATAAATTGAACAAAAAAATGATATTCCAGGGATTAGTCAATTTTATTTAATTAATTACAATTGCCATTAATTAAATCGCATTTAAAGTGATTATTACGGGGATTAAGGTACTTATGTTGTGTACAAAGTAAATTTTAAAGAAAGAAATAGAAGTTAAATTAGCAAAGAGAAATGAATATATATACGTATATATAAAATAGTCCTGGGGGATATTTTGACCAAGCTTTATGTTCTCTTGGCAAAATCAGTCGCTAATTACGCAAAGCGTTCGAGCGTATTGCGTTGGAGTGCTAAAGGTACACCATCCGCGTAAGTTTTGTTTTCTCCCTTCTTCAAAATTGCCCACAAAATCTCTCTCGTTTCTTTCTCATATTTATATACATGTATATACACTCACACATAAATTGCGCATTCATTTGTAGAATTAACGCATAAAAAAAAAAAAAATGACGAAGAAAAAAAAATTACGCTCCTCATATTACTCGCTTGCTGAACTTGCTTCAATTACTTTAATCCCCCCCCCTGGACCAATTGCTGATTAGAAGGATTTATGCCGCTTACGGATAGCTCTTTTATAAAACAATTTTTTGTTTTTGATCTCAAAAAAAATATTAAAAAATATAAAAATATAAAAAGAATATAAAAACATAAAAAGAATATAAAAATATAAAAAAATTTTTTTAAAAATATTTTTTAAAAAACCAATTTTAATTTAGATATGTAGATTATTATTTAATTTAATTTCTATTTTAGTTCTAATACATATTGTGACATTTGCTTTATTTTATTACTCTTCCAACATATTGGTTAATTTAATTCTTTTCTTCGTCGTTTTTAATTGCCAATTATAATATAATTAAATGAAAATTAATTACGATAAATTTAATTTAATGAAGCTTGGCGAAAATATTTTGGAATTATTTTGCTAAATTGTACCATAATTAACTGTAATATAATTTATGGATTATTATTTTTGTTTACTATTCTTCCAGAGAAGGTAATTTTTATTTCACATATAGTTTTTTTAAATTATGATTTTACAATTATTATTTCTTGATTTTATTTTCAGTAACAACCATTTTTTTCAGTTAGAGATTTTATTTTTTTTTATGTATTTTTTAATCCCTGCATCAACCAATCGAGATGATAATATTGCACCCAGAAAAAGAGATATTTGACTCAGAGCCTACTAAACAATTTATTTGTTCCAAATAAATTTTATTTGATTCAAATAAAAATTTATTTGGAACAAGTAAAAATTTTATTTGTGTAAAAAAAATTTTTTTATTTTAATCAAATAAATAGTTTCAAATTCAAATAAAACATTTCTCTGGGTGTGATTTCAAATAAAATTAATCAGTCACAATTGAAATTATCGCAGCTTCAGATGAGACTAACTAGGTGATCAATGAGATGAAACAAAATTGATCAAGATGAGAATGATCAGCCCAAGATGATAGTATTGCTTCCAGATAAAATGGTTTTTTCTGAATTTACTGATTTCACATTTATAAGCATAGAAATCTTTCGCTTGGATTTATCATCACGAGAAGAAAATAATCATCATTTTTGAAGAGAGTTTCAATAAAAAAATGAAAAATAGAAATGAAACAATTAAAGACGAGTCGATTCAATGGAAAAATTGCAGAAATGTATGATGAATAAATGGAATATATAAATGCTTATTGAGGTTGATTAATTAAAAAAAACCGCTACCCTATATTGAATGAGAAATGGCTTTTTCTAAATACCACGAACGATTGGATGACAATGGAAGGAAAAATGGTAGCAATATAGGAGATGAACTGCCGCACACATTAAATAAATATCTTAATGAAGCATTATTATTGAATCTAAATGAATTGGCATTCGTCGGAGAGAGTAAAAGAGCCCGGAGGCCATGTATTATTTTTGGAAAGAACGACGAGAGTTTTCATCTCGCACGGAATGAGAGGATATAGCAGTAGAGGATGGGGAGGCATATAATACTTAAATTACCTTATATAGGAACCTATACGTGGCATCAAGGGATTGTCTCCCAGACACCTCATACTGGCACATGATGCTTTATTGTAGAAGTAGAGAAGCCGAGGGGAGAATTGGGGACCATTATTAGGTAGATAAGCGAGATTCGAGTGCGTATATAGGCGCCCATCCACATCGAGCTACCTCGTTTTACTCACTTCAATGCCTAATGGAATTGAGTTCTTGTAAGCGCCCACCCCCCTTTCACCCCCTTGGCATCCGCCCGTCCCTTCCAGCAATGAGGGAGGAGAACACGAAATAATTGGTATTTTGTCTCGCCGAATCCTTTGTCACCTAGAGTTTTAATTGACTTGGAGATTTTTTTTTCAGTATACTAATTTGCTTCCATTCTGTTCTGACATTATTGACTGTGCTTCGATTCTCTTCGAACTCAATTTTCGCGTACCATGTTGATCATTTTTCTTCTTTTATAGTTTTCATCATTATTGGGTATAATTCCGTCAGTTTGCTCTCGTTTTGCTGATGAGTTTGAATTCGGATTTGGTGTTTTTTCTCTTGTGTTGATAATTCATATCTCTTTCTGATCATTTGCTTTATCATCAATTATCATTTCCACTTGTGATGGGCGTTTTCTTCTTTTGTTGATCTTTACTCTTTTGTGCGTTGATCATCATCATTATTACCATCATCTTCATCATGATCATCATTATCAGCAGGAAGAGGAGAATGATCAAGTTCCCTTGTGATGATTGGGATATAATTGATGATGAGTGATACTTGTGATTATAATTTTCTTCTTATGTTGATCTTTATGAAGATCATTTCCCTCTTTGCGAGTTGATCATCATCATCTTTGCCAACCAGAGAAGAATGATCAAATCCTCTTGTGATGATCATTTTCCAATTGTAACGATCATTTTCTTCTGATATTGATCCTTACTCTTTTGCGAGTTGATCACCATCATCATCATTATCATCATTATCTTCACGAGCAAGAGAACAATGATCAACTCCTCTTGTGATCATCATTTTCCACTTGTGATGATTGATTCCCCTTTATGTTGATCCTTAATCTTCTGCGCATTGATCTTCATTATCATCATCATCATCATTGTCAGCAACAAGAGCAGAATGATCAATTCCTCTTGTGATGATCATTAATCTCTTATGGTGATTATTTTCCACTTTTGATGATCATTTCCCTCTCTTATATTGATCTTTATTTTATTGCGTGTGTTGATCATAATTATCATCATCAATAACATCATTATCTGCACCAACCAGAGAAGAATGATCAAATCCTCTTGTGATCATTATTTTCCACTTGTGATGATCATTTGCCTTTAATGTTGATCCTTAATCTTCTGCGCGTTGATCATCATTATCATTATCATCATCTTCAGCAACAAGAAAAGTATGATCAATAGGACAATGATCAACTCCTCTTGTGATGATCATTCATCTCTTTTGATGATCATTTTCTTCTTATGTTGATCCTTACCCTTCTTTTTGCGTTGATTATCATCATCATCATCTTCACCAACAAAGAAGAATGATCAACTCCTCTTGTGATGATCATTCTCCTCTTCTGTTGATCCTTTCCTCTTACGTTGATCATTTTCTTCCATTGTTGATTATTTTCCTCATTGCGCTCATCATTTTCCGTCTAAGATGATCAACTTCTCTTGTCTTGGTCACTGTCCTGATGAAGTGATCAGTTTCCTTTTTAGCTGATCATTTTCCTCTTGATCAATCTTTTTCTCTCTCTCTTATCTAATGAAGATCGTTTTTCTCTTTCGTTAATACTTTTCCTCCTGTTTTGATCATTTTCTTCTTATGATGATCAGCTTCCTCTTGCGTTGATCAGTTTCTACATAGAAAAAAAGATGCTGAACAGATCATATCTTTCTTGCGTTGATCATTCACACTTTTCATTTTTATCACACTTAATGGTCAATTTTGGGTCAATTTTATCCGCAATCAACAGTTTTCATCTCCTATTTAATTGCTCAATCATTATTTCGTGCCTGCGTTAATAATTTTTATTATTTGTTTTCATCTCGTGTTAATTTGATCAATATCATTTAAATTAATGATATTGATAATCATTTGCAATTTTCGTCCTTATCTTAATAATTCCTTTGATTTCTACTGGTCATTTTCACCTGTTGATCATTTCCATTCATTTTCATCTCATAATGAATCCATTTTATCTCGCACTTGATCTTTTATCTCGGCCTTCAATCATTATTTTTCACTTATAATCAATATTATTATATCCTGTATAGAATCCTGTATAATATAATGACTGTCATAAACTCATAATGAGACAATCAGAAAATAATATAGTGACAGGTTTAATATACGTTTCATATAAAGGGTTATTTCTATTAAAATAAGAATCATTCAATTACCTATTACGTGTATAGAGAAGAATAATGGTATTCGTAAATGGAATAAGGTAATCACTTGATGTATAAAGGTATATAAATGAGAATATGAAGTTTATAAGAAATGTAATGTATAGTACATAGAAAAGGGTTATAAAGGACAAGCGATTAATATAGTCACGGATTCAGGGTGGCATTGTTCTTTCAAATATTGCTCTCCTCCAAGTCCTGTGGGAGAGAGAGCTGCAGTGGTTTTGAGATTGAGAAAGGGGCATAACGTTCTTTTTCTCTCTGTTGTTTTTCATTTCGAATCCAAGTGGCCGACGTCGAGATTTTGACTCATTGTGGAGCAGATTTCCCAAAGGAAAGAGTCAATGGCTTTCGCCTGGTATTGTTTTGCGAAGGAGCTTCTGTAAAAATCCCATAGTTCCCTCGCGGCATTCATCAACTCTCTCTCTTGATTATTCTTGAATTGTTCAACTGCGGTCGATGGAATTCAGATAATAATCTACAGTAATGAATATATATTTTTATTTTATTCACCCCGCGAGTCAAGGAAAATACATAAAATACAAAAATTTTAAAAAAATTTTTACACTCACAAAAATAAACATTATCCGATTTTTAAATTAATTTATTTCTTCTTTTTCTTTTTCCAATTTATTATTTTTACTATTTTCACATTATTATCCATAGGGAAATTTGCCAATATATTTTTGAAACAGATCCATAAATATTGTATATATAATTGTAAAAGTACTGCTATATACTTTTATTACCCCTTTGAAATAAGGGTAAAAGTTTCCAGGATTTAAACAACATATGCGACTAGCAAAATTTACGACATTTTAGAAAATTCGAAAAATTTTAACCATCAACACTTTTCTATTATAGAAAATATATGACAGTTTTTGAAAATAATAAATAATAATATTAAAGTTGGCGACAAATCTCCGAAATGAGGGACATAAAAAATTAATAACAGTTAATATTTATTGGGAATAATAATTTAAAAGTTTATTATTATTAATATTATTACTATTATTGTTGCTAATATTACTATTATTGTTACCATTATTACTATTATTGTTATTATAATAATTATCATTATTAAACTGTAAAAAACATCTTTTTTAAATTTATAGTTAAACCTCGTTGAGAGGAACAATTTTATATCAATATTTTAACTATTGACTCAAACTTAGTTACTATACACAAAAAGGGGGTAACTATTTACTCAAATTAGTAACTATTTGACTCGAACTTGGTAATTATTGACAAAAAATGAGTAACTATTGACTCAAATTTAGCAACTATTGACAAAAAATGAGTTCCTATTGACTCAAAATTAGTAACTTTTTGACTCAAAATTAGTAACTATTTGACTCAAAGTTGGTAACTATTGACAAAAGATGAGTAACTATTGACTCAAAATTAGCAACTATACTATGTACAAAAAACGAGTAACTATTGACTAAAAAAGAGTAATTATTGACTCAAACTTAGTAACTATTGACAAAAAATGAGTAACTATTGACTCAAAATTAGTAACTTTTTGACTCAAAATTAGTAACTATTTGACTCAAAGTTGGTAACTATTGACTCAAAATTAGCAACTATACTATGTACAAAAAATGAGTAACTATTGACAAAAAATGAGTAACTATTGACTCAAAATTAGTAACTTTTTGACTCAAAATTAGTAACTATTTGACTCAAAGTTGGTAACTATTGACTCAAAATTAGCAACTATACTATGTACAAAAAATGAGTAACTATTGACAAAAAATGAGTAACTATTGACTAAAAATTAGCAACTATTGACAAAAAAAGAGTAACTATTGACTCAAAAAGAGTAACTATTGACTCAAACTTAGTAACTATTGACAAAAAATAAGTAACTATTGACTCAAACTTAGTAACACTATTTGACTCAAACTTAGTAACTATTGACTCAAACTTAGTAGCTATTGACAAAAAATGAGTAACTATTGACTCAAAACGAGTAATTGTTGACTCAAAACGAGTAACTATTGACTCAAAATGTATAATGAATTAATTTTTTTCCATGTAAAATGAATAAAACTCCCAGTTTCAGGAATCTCTTGTAACAAATTGGTTACAAAATGTAAACGCCTGTGAGCTTGTTAAAAAATAAAGAGAGCTAAAATCTCATTTCATGACAAATAAAATGTCTATTTTCCAATCAAATACTTAAGCCCCCTTTTGAAATCAGCGGGGAAACGAATCAACATGAAAACCGCGCACCTGCAAATAAACAAGTCTCTCTCGTTCAATATATATTTAAGGGTTGATCAACTAAAGAAGTCGAAGAAGTGCGCCGCAACTCGGGTTACGACACCTTTTAAGCGCGTAACTGGTCGTTAGCGCCTCCGACAAGTGAAGAGTGCCAGTCGATAATGCCTCTATGTACTATTTGTACTCCCTCGTATATATCGTGTGCGGGGTAATCGATAATAATAATTGTGGGCCGAGGTGCGCAGAGGAGATCTTAGTTAGTACCTCGAGTTCTTTTTCCAAAGCAACCAATCGCAAAAGAAGGGATGGATTCGAGGGGTGTGGCCTTGATGGAGTCACGGGATCCGCCCTGAAAGTACCCTCCGGCAATATTCAGATACCTCAAAACCGGTTCGTCAACTCAAACAGCGGCCACAGTCTTTCAGTTTGAATTCGGTACTCTCCTCGAGCAGTTTACCGAAAAAAATCTCTCCTCGTGTCAAGTGTGATTCTAAATTGAAAGAAAGAAAGAAAGAAAAAAAAACATTCGTGTTCAGTGATTGATTTTCTGTTCAAGTGAAGAGTCAGTGAAGTTTTGAATTTTTTTGAATTTTTGAATTTTCAAGAGAAAAATGTTGAGTTCACATCAGCAGCATCCAGCCTATGGATTTTTATCCGGCATGGATTTGAATTCAATGCATCATGTCTCGCAGGAGATGTCACATGGTGCACATCAGCAGCATCAATCCACAGTCTCATCACAGGAGCAACACATCAAGCGACCAATGAATGCATTCATGGTATGGTCGCGTATACAGAGGAAAAAAATTGCCCTCGACAATCCCAAGATGCATAATTCGGAAATATCGAAACGTCTTGGCGCCGAATGGAAACTATTGTCAGAAGCTGAGAAACGACCGTTCATTGACGAGGCAAAGAGACTGCGTGCAATGCACATGAAGGAGCATCCTGACTACAAGTATCGACCAAGGCGAAAACCAAAAGTTCCAATGTCAGTTGTACCCGGCGGTAAGGGAGGTGCAATGAATCCAGGTGGATTTCCAAGTTTTCCATTACCGCCCTATTTCGCAAGTCCAGCATCCGCTGTCTCTCATCATCATCCCCATCATGCGCCACATCCACTCGAGTATCCACCGCTATCCGGCTACTTTGGATCAGCATTCGATGCAGTTCATTTGGGTAAACTTGTGTCCGGCGGTGTTCATCCAAACGCTGCAGCAAGTGCAAGTCAAGCGGCTGCAGACGCCGCTAATAATAATGCATCAGCTGCTGCTGTTGTCAGTAGTTTTTACTCGTCATTTTATCCACCGAGTTCAAATAATGGTAAGACACCTTATGGACATGCTGCGGCATCACATCTCAATCCATTGTTCACAAGTGCTCATCATCATTCAGTGAATACGAGTGCATCATCTCTGATGTTCTCCAATTCTCCAGCCAGCAATGGAATGGGACTTCATCATCATCATGGTAGTTCCAGTAGTCCTGGCAGTAGTCCCGGTTCAACGCCAATTTCATCATCGCACGCCTCAACACCCACGACACCATCATTGGATCTCGATCAACTCCGACGACCAGTCTCTGTAATCTTTTAGAAATTTCACACTCCTTCATCTTTTCTTCATCTAGAAGTGATGCGATGTGTTTGTAAAGACTGTTGTTTTGTATTTATTAGTCTTGTTGTAGGATTACGGGTTTTTGAGTTTATTGGGACTACTTTATAGGGTGTGAAAGAGAAAGAGAGAGAGAGAGAGAGAGAAAGATAGGAAAATTAATGTACAGGGTATGCATTTTTATCATTCGCTGAAAATTGATCCTTTACTGTATTTTCAATTCCGATTTTTATGGTTTTTTTGGGTCTGAGTTCAGATCACTGATTGATCAATCAAGGATCTATTGATCGAGAGATCAGTCGATCACTGATTCTTCAATCAAGGATCTATTGATCGACTGATGAGTTGATCACTGATTGATTAAGATCACTCGATCTTGTTTTTAACTTTGATTTTTAGTTTTCTTGCTTTTCTAGATCCGGATTCAGATCACTGATCTGAATCAAGGATTTATTGATCGACTGATTAGTTGATCACTGATTGATCAAGATCAGTCGATCTGATTTTCAATTTTTATTTTTATTTCTTTTTTCCTGGATCTGAATCAAAAATCTATTGATCGAACGATCAGTTGATCACTGATTGATCAAGATCACTCGATCTTGTTCTTAACTTTGATTATTAGTTTTCTTGCTTTTCTAGATCCGGATTCAGATCACTGATCTGAATCAAGGATCTATTGATCGACTGATCAATCAATCAAAGATCGCTCTTTGATCGTCTAATCCTGATCAGTCGATCAATGATTGATCAATAATTGCTCCCTGATCGATCAAGATCACCCGCTCACTGATTCAAATTCATAGAAACGAATTCAGTAAATATAATAAATTGTAATTTCGTCACTTTCGAATAATTTGAATTTTATAATTCAAAGCAAAAAAAAAAAAAAAAAAAAATACAATTCGAAATATTATTGTAAATACGAATTCGTGAATTATTCTCGTAAAAAATATTGTATAATTCTAATTAGCAATCCTATATCCTAATTGTATTTCTTAATTTCGTTTCTAAAATTCGTAAATAATTTGTAATAATATTATTTTCTCACGTGTGAAAAATTCGAAATTGTTTTTTCGTCTTATCGTGAGACTCGAGACCAGATAAAGGAAAATGTTTGTATTTTGCCCTTGAAGTGGCTTCCCATTAACTGTGATTTCGTTAATATGTAAGCATGACGTAAGTTAATTGACTTATAGTGATAAATGAAAATGGATTGCAAGAAAAAAAAATGCGTGTATGTCTGTATAAAGTATATATGGCATATATTACAGTGAATTGTAAATGTGCTACATGTGTGTATAACATAGACGTTATTAGATTTCATTTAAAATATTCACGCACAGAAGGAAAAAAAAAAGTGTTGCACTTGAAACAATTAAGTAAAAGGTCAATATTTCTCTAAAGTAAAAGTTTACGTTTTTCTGCTTTCGAGAAATATTCCCACAATTTCAAGAAACGTTCTTTGCACCTGTTTCAGGTAAAGCATTATTTTTTTTTCTTTTTATTCGATTTTACTGCGCTGCCATTTAATGAGAGAGATCGAATTTTGCCAAATTTATAAATAATTATTGATATATTTTTTTTTAATTATTTATTTCTTCTTTAAATTAAAACAAAATGAATTTAAGTTTACAAAAAAAAAATATATTATAGTTTCTATCAATAATCAAGAGCAGTAAACTATAAATAGAAAAAAATATTGTGAACTTACGATTTTTCCAGAAAAAAATATATTTGTTGATTTGAATAATTTTTTCTGTATTATTTAATTATGGTTAGAAGTAATGTTAAATTTTTAACTAATTTACAAGAATGTTCTTTTTCTTGATAATATTTTGCAACATTACATATTCATTGTTGATAATTAATATTTATATATATGGAATTGAAAATATTTTTTTTAATATTTAGTGGGGGTAAAAAGAATTATTTACCGTTTCAAAAACATGATTTATACAAACAGTGCTTGTTAGTTTACATAAAACGTTTTTAAACTTTCAATGTACTTTTTGTAAATGTTTATATATAAAAAAAAATTTGAGAATTAATTAATTAATTATTAATTAATTTTATTAAAGTTTCTAAAACTTTATACGAATGTTTATAACAAGTTTATGAGTCTATAAAATACTGATATTTATTTTATATTTTTTTTCTCTTTATTTATTTTCAATAAGATTTATAAATTTTTGTTATTTGATTAAATTCCCCTTTTTCTCATTATGGCTGGGCAATAAAATAATAGCGACTTTATACTATATATATATTCTATAAGCGATGTATTTATTTCTCATGTATAAAAAAAAGAGGAAGAAGAAGAAGAAGAAAATTAATTTCTAGCCTGTATTTTATTAAATTAATTCTTTTTTCAATTAGGAATATTTAATTTTCTGTTGTTATGAAAAAAAAAGAATCTTGTTTGTATTCTATAATTATTGTATAATTATATAATTATAATGAATGATTATGTATGGCATTCCCAAATACGAACACAAAGTCAGTATTCGCAGTAGTGTAAAATAAAATAAAAAATGAATAAATAAATAAACGACAGAAATAAAAAATGAAAATAAAATTTATGTTTAATATCAGAGACAATTGCGTTAATGAATAAATTAAGAAGAAGAAAAAAAAACAGAAACAAAAACAGGGAGAATAATAAATTTGAAAATGAAAATTCAATACTGTAAATTGTGTTTGTTATTATAATAAATTGTTATTATCTGTTCATACAATTTAAATCATTGACTTTCTTTACCAAAACCTTTCATTTTTTTAAGTATATAGATAAGTGCGCAGCAAAAATTTTCTCGTTTTTAGAAAATTTATAATTTTTAATTAGAGAAAAAAAGAAAAACTCTTTATAAATATTTTATAGTTTATTTACATCTAGAACTATTTTTTTATTAATGAATATTTTTATGCAAAAAAAAAAGAATCAGTACTATTATTACAAATAATATTATGATAATTGAATTCAACATTAAATAAATTTGAAATAAATAAAAGTAAAATAAGAAAATTAATTTCTAGACTGTATTTTTTATTAAATTAATTCTTCTTATAATTAGGGAATATTTGATAAATATTTAAAAACATGAAATAATATTAAAATCTTGAAAAACAATAATAAAATGAAATAAAAATAGGAAATAATATTAAAATCTTGAAAAACAGTAATAAAATAAAAAAAAATGATAATAATGAATAAAAAATAGAAAAAATAAATAAAATTTCAAAATAAAAATTAATACAAAATTTTTTTGCCTGCATATAAAAAGTAGAAATTTAATAAATAAGAAAAATAAATAAGAAAATTAATTCCTAGTCAGTATTTTATTAAATTAATTCTTTTTTCAATTAGGAACATTTAATAAATAAATAAAAATGTAAAATAACATATAAATATTAAAAAGAACATATAAAAATATTTAGAAATAAATAAATACTAAATAAAAAATAATAAAAAATATTAAAATAAATAGATTTTAAAATAAAGAAAATAATAAATAAACCAATTTTTTCCCTACCCATAAGAAGCAAAAATAGAAATCATCTTCACTTTGGAAAGAAAAATAGAAATCTCATCGATAAGTGTGATTGAAAAATATAAGAAAACAAAAAGAAAAAAAAAAAAATGGACTTCCGAAGTGAGGAGAGAGAGAGAGAGAATAAAAGGCATTGGAAATTGAAAAAGGGAGAAATAGGCGCGCGGGACAAGTACGCAATAAGAGAATATACAGTAAGTATGGTGCACAGTTCACCCTATGCTTAGAAAACAGCCAGCGGGGTTTCTCAGGATTGAAAAGAGTAAAAAGACTCCGCGTTAGTACAATTGGCCTCTAAACAGAGGGTAGTTATAGCGAAATGCAATACGTCGAATGGGGTGGGAGGTGAAAAAATTTGTTGGAATGGAAGACGAAAGGAGGGGTGAGAGGGTAGTAAAAGCAAAGGGTGGTCACCTTCGATATGTATATACATACGAGGTGAGATTTTTTTTTTTCAACATGTATAGT
>JUFY01028934.1:0-30129 GCA_001855655.1 Leptopilina clavipes | reverse complement strand
AAGAATATATTCTTATTTTAAGAATAGTATATACTTAATTTAAGTATACAATATTCTTAAATAGGTGCCATGAAGATATTCTTAAATTCAGATTTACGTTTTTTCGGTGATATTAACAATAATGCGGCAACATTCACTGCTCCCTAAAAACTTCTACGTACAATATATACCCTGACGGTTTTCCTGGTCTCGCTGCACTTCTCCCGAATCGTATATAAATATTTTACCCAATGAGCTTCATCTCTGCCAAGCAATAATTTTTCTTTTAATACCAAAAGTCATCAAGGTTTTTTAAATACTGCAAAATCTAACTATTTTGGCAAAATGAACATGATAACTGTCTTAAAATCCATTTGATATGTAGCAGAGAATTTTAAATCTATTTTGGAAAAAATGCGTTTGATGTTTGTACCATTTTAGTGACTGTGCAAAACAAGTAGCTTAAAAAGATTTGAAATTCTAAAAGAGATAAAAAACATTTCGCAATTTTAATTGGAAAATTTTGTATATCTTTTTAAAAATTGTAAAATTTTTTGAATTAAAAGTTTTTCTTGATCAAGAGAACCGAAAATTATTTATAGAAGATATTAAAAAAGCTGAGCTTGTCTCTGACTAGGATCATCTTCTTTCTTTTCAACATCAATGGCTTTGAAATTATGATATTAGATTGGTGCAACGAGAACAAGAAAGTTACATAAAGAATAAACTAACATTCACGTGATTCAAAATCGTTGAATACAATAAATGCATATATCTTTGTCTATCTACAAAGTAATCTCAATTATTCAAGTGACATGTAATCGTGCCACTTTTGTTGATTGTTCTGTTCTTATCACTGGTAGTTTGCCTAGTGCCCAACTCTGTCGCTCTCACCTGGCGACTTTTACATTGATAGGATAAATCGTACCTGCATCACCATAGAATTACTTTAGCAAAAACGGAAGTTTCAGTGACCGGTTTGTCGCTGCCTCGGGCTTTAACTTGTGAGTATGGAAAGTCGAAAACTAACTCGATGTAGAATAAAATCACTGCCTCTGTATGTACTAACAAATTTCTTGTTAGCCGACCATTTAAAGAATTCTGACAGAGTTGAAACAAATATTTATCTGGTAAAAGTAATCGTTCGTTTGGCCTTCGATAATAAATGACAAATGGAGAATTTCATATTGAAAGCTGTATAAAAATTTGAAAATTTATAAAAGCGCCAATAATGTGTTTTTTGTCGCAAAGCAAACTTTGTTAGAATATCGAGACGTTGCGTTCAATTTTAGCTTTTGGTTTGCATTAAGTTTGCCCTACCCTACTACACACACAGATGTTCTATGACATTTATGAATAATGATCGTATTAAATTGTAAAATATTACTACACGACATATTAATATCGATTAGTCGGCTAGGTGAAACACTATGCTCTAGAAGGGAACCTTTTATCGTCTCTCGAATATTCAACTCCACTCTCTCATGGACTCAGTCTAACATCAAAAATGTAATTTGTCTCGAAAGCTCTTTCACGGCAAAACTCTTCTACAAGAGAAGATTTACAAGATTTAGATCTTAAATTTTAATCCGATAAAATTGAATTGTAATTCCTTGACAAAGTCGTTATTAGAGGTTTGAGTCGAAAAATTTCAAAGTAAATTATTGATCCCGACAGGCTCAAGAGACAGAAGTAAATCAACTTCGAAAACTGATTAAACTTTCGCAATACAATCACGTAATGATTTAAAGACACTCAGTCAGTGTGTTTGTTTCGTGCACGAAGCAATATATGAATCAACATTGAAAATAATCTCTCTTTAAAAGTATAAATAATAAAAAAAAATAATAAATAATTACTCTCCCCGTTTGAAACAACGAAGAGGTATTGCTATGTATAAAAACTGTACAGAATAATACAAGCAAGTCATAACGAGCGATGATCGAAATACTCGGGTACGACTTATAAATTAAATCAGTACTTCGTCGACTAGTCAACGTGAGGTTCGCGAGGAAACATTTGCCTCTCCCCGGTAAGTAGACCATACTCATATAACTTTCACAAAAGTTCTAATACAATTAACAAAATATACAATTTCCGTATTGAGAGCCGTGCAAGTCTCAATGGGTCAAAGTATCCAGTGAATGCCCTCTAACTAAAGCCGAAAATAAATGACATTTTCATTCGCACTAGAAAAAGTATTTATAAAATTTTTTTGCACGACTCCCATTCGGCAAATAAACAGCCTATGTGTATCTCTTGGTCTCTTCTCAAGAGAATCCAAGAACCCACCCTCCCTTGTCTTCAGTACATATGTCCTTTCGTTAAAAATCTTTCGCTGAAGATATTCCATATCTTCAATTATGAAAAAGAGAACCAGTGTGCTCTAAAATATTTTGAATACCCGTTAGACACTTTACCATCGAATTGGTACTCACATAAGCGTCTCCGTTGAAAGCGTCTTCTGTTGTATTATTTTTAAAAAAAACTCTCTAACAAACACACACACGTTCAATGTCCTTCACCTGAAGGCCGAAACTATCGCGGCCACTAGTAACGCGATAGACACTGATTTTGCTCCGGAACTTCCGGCCATTGGACCTTCACTACTTCGCGACACTTTATTACGAACTAACTGTCCACGTTCCACTGCGTTCGATTCATCACCATCGGAATCAATTGGTGTCCCAAGATCTCCATCCTCACTTAAAATCATGGAGAATCTATTTCTAAGTGGTTTCTTCGAGCAGGGCAATGTGCTTTCCTGGTAAGTCTTCAAAATCCGGGGATAATGAGACTCCACCTTCATTCCCGGCAAGGCAACCCCTTTACTGTTGGAGCAGAGAGGCTTGAACGTTCCCCTTCGAGTGGCATCTTGGAAACTCTTGAAGCCCTCCTGCCAGTCATAGCTCAATAAGCGTTCCTCCAGGGTCATCCCGGTCAACTCACGGGGCTCTTGAATTTTTACTGGGCCCTGGCCACTGTAACAAAAAGATTAATTCACCATAAGACGGATGAAAAAAGATTTCAGACTCTCATCGTTCTCTGGTTTTATTTATTTAATTCAAGATTAAAACAAATAACTACCCTAACAGCAACATATATTTTACTGCACGTCCTAGTGAGGTCCATTGCTCCTTAGAAATTAGGATACCCTTATTTTCTAAGGACCAATCGATATCCTGAATATCCGGATGCTGTAAGGGTAGTAATATGCTTCAAAAATAATCCTACTTAGTATTATTTTGTGGTTGTGATATTTATTTGACTCGGGTAACACCAATTAATAAAACAAAATTGAGAGAAGAGTAAGGACAAATATACGATGAGTAGTAAATTACTAACCTGGAATATGTTCTATATAAAAATTTTCAGTTCATAAAATCAAGTGAATAGATTTGACTTTTATAAAATGTATCACTAGTTGAATAACTTTAGTGTAATGATCTTTTCTAAAAAGCAATAATTAAAAAAAAAAAAGAAAAATTGAGTATGAAACACACGTACCGAAAATGGTATTTGTGATAAATTACAAGAAAATGGGTTTCCTGAGAAATCCTCAATTAAAAGAAGAGTAATGAGAATAATTCTTTGGCACTGAAATAGAGAGAACTTCATGTAGGCAGTGAAATGTGCACATTGTGCGACGAGTTATAAGTTATAAATCTTCAGCCGACCCACAGTACTCTCTTGCAGCACTTAGTGACAAATGGTACTAACAGCCAATTGAAAATAATAGAGACTCACTGAGTTTAGCTAATTTGTCTTTTAGAATAGCGACAGCTCCTGACATTTCGCAGCATATCAAACTCTTATTTTTTTATCTTGAATTTTATATAACTTCTTTTACAAATACTCAACTTTTAACTCATCTCAATGTCTCCTCATTCTTCAATTTATGTATTTCAAAACAAAATTAAAGGAATTACATTCAAAAAGAACACCAAATGGCAATGAATTTAGATTAAATATACCTGATAAAACGTAAACTATGTATTTATCGCAAACTCATGATTAGTGTTACGAAGTTAGCAATTATTGCTATTTAGCATTTAGAGTAGCAATTATGATTGTGGAATCAATATTAGTTAAGTAATATTAATATTAAAGTAGTTAATTGGTTCCACACTCAATTCTTACTATTTATTATATTTAGATAATTTATTCCTTATTATCATTTACCACATCCAAAGTAAACTTTTCTTTAATCTATTTATTAATAATAATTATAAGTTAACGAAAATTTATGTAAGTTTGTTTATTAAAAAACTATCCACTTATTATTAATTATTTCTTAAGAATATAAATAATTTTTAATACGGGGAACATTTACCTCAATATTAACATTAACTGAATTGACTGATTTGATCAAGTTCATGGAAAAAATGTTAGGTAATACTGGTTTAATAACAGTTCCTTTAAAATACATATACAAATCAAATGGAAATTAATTAAACCTAAGTAAAACTTGAGTAGCAATGAAATAAAAGCTGGTCTTTTGAATTATTTATTCAAAAATTGGAATTTTTTCTTTGAGATTTGAATTTTCGAAAATGTTACTTATTGAAACATGAATTTTGATACTCACTCTGAGAGTTTTTGAATTCCCAGACTGTGAAGAACGGTTGGTAGTGATGGTAGCGAGTAGCAAAGGGACAAATCAATGCGTGGATAGTAAAGCGCAGAGACTAGACAAGTCTCTTCCCTTGTTGTTAATCCACCCAAAGTGATAACTCCTCTCGATTCGGACGAATACGTACATTCCGCTATCAAATGGTCGCCCTGTAATCCAAAAGAAAATTCTTCGGGTAAAAAACGAGTTGGGATTCGATTAGCAGGAGGAGATAATAACGTATATCTGATAGGTCACGCAATGTCCAAGCACTGGTCAAGTTCAGGGAATGTTCTCAGTTTCTTTCAACGTGCGCTTGATAAGGAAATGCAACTTACAAGACCTAATGTTCCAAGAAGAGAAGAAACTAAATGTTTTTATTCTTCAAAATTAATTCCAAAAGAAAAAAAAGAAATTATTTGCAAATTTTATAACAAGAAGTAATTCAATTAATTGTTTTCAAACAAAATATTCTGAAAAATATATAGGTTTTATAAAATTTGTAAAGCACTTTAGATGATTATACATCCGTGTTGAACTTTAATGTAATTAATACTCGGCTATACGAATTTATTTTAAATGAACGTTATTAGTGTCTCTACAGTTTCAGTTGAAAATTATATTATTATGGCAATGTTTAAATGAAAGTAAAAAAATTAAGAAATTGACTAAAGTATACTCGGAGATATAGGAATAATAAGAACGTGAATAATGAATACTTACAGGATAAACTTTGGCTGGCCGTTGCAGTTTTCGGTACTCCTGATACTTGGGATCGTAATTGCCATCAGCAGCGATGGGTGACATTTCTTCGCCCCCTCGGATCTGCCTGAGCCTGACCTTCTTGCCGAGTTCGTGCGTGTGCATGATGACGGCAAACATATTGATTCCATTATTAGGTATGGTTTGTCCCGTACATTCAGTAATACAATGTCCCTCGGAAACGACTTCCGATTGCCCGGGTGGTATGATGTGGCGCCAATTAGGATCGATACCTATACTGAGTACACCAGCATCGTGGGTTCTCAGTTTATCCGTGTGCAGAAAACGTAGACCAGAGTTGTCGAAAATGAAGAAATCCCGCCGTGGATTGACATAAAGAGTTTCCAGCATGTAGTACCGTGGTCCAGTATGCGGGTCCAGCGCGTATCCGGCCTCAGGTGGGTAATTAAAGCCCTGCGCAAAGTTAAGAAAGACGTATAGAGTAGCGGTCGAGAAAGGAACGAGAGAAAAAGCAGAGCGGCGATCGGGAGCGCGCGGGACGAATAGAAACTTTATGTGTGTCCATGTATATAGAGAAATCGTGAGAGAACGCGTGTGGAATGGCACCTTCACAGGGAGCTCACGTTTCCACCACCGACCACAGAGAACGAGTTTGTGGTCGTTTTGCCATTGGTATGCATTACCTTGCTCGCGGGATTATCGCAAACGGCGGCGTTAGTGCCGTCTTTTAGGTTAAAAGAGAGAGAACTCATCGCATAGTCACCGAGCAGAGAAGCAAATGGGAATAAGACTTCCTGACGTGCGATATCTGTGGATACTAATGGCACAGGTGAGTATAGCTGACGCGATGGAATGAGAGTAATTCGCGTCGCAACTTGAATTCTAGACCCAAGATTGCCCACGCAAATAGCCTCTGCGAACCCTTTCCTGCACCATCACGTTATAAATTACCTTCTTCTTCTTCTTCTTCTTCCATCTGCTTTTGCAACAAGTAATCTACATTCCTCTAATAAATTAAGAACCTAGCAGAGGATTTCTCTAAAAGACCATTGCTTCTCCAACTCTGGGACATGTTTCATCTTTAAACATTAAGAAATCTTTCTATATTTAGAGACCGAAACGCGTAGAAATAGGAAAATTGGATTTTTCACGTGGAATATGAAGAGTTCTAGTAAACGTACCTCAGAACCGAGACTCCAAGTAGCTGCTATAGTGCTGCACTTGGGCATTGGTTGATCAGGTTGGTAGCAGACTCCTCCGGTGGTCCTTGCAGAGGCCTCCAATTCGGTCTGATTGCCTCGACACTCGTACAAAGTCATGTGGTGAAGGTACTCCTGGTTGCCGGGCTGAATGACGGGCTCGTACTGCAAATTGAAAAAATTCTTCTTTTGAGTAAAGTTTTCACTTCAATTTTTCAATTGTGAGAATTAAATTAGTTTAAGACATCGCGACACCTAAACTGAAACATTAATCGTTCCTGTTTATTTATCCTCTCTCGTTTTCTCATTTTCCAACAGCTACAGAATGACATTCTGAGTCAAGAGAAGGCAACGTGGTAGGTTAGAGGAACTTGTTTCAACATCGAGAAGTTGAATCACGTACGATCATATTCCAGATCCACGTACTAGTTGCTACTACTGTGAGTCTATATCGGCAACTTTATAGAACCGGAAATCCAACGCGCTTTGCACCTCTGGCGCGGAAGGTTTAATTCTCTTGCTTCACTTTAGTCTTAATTACTCCACGTAGAAGAGTTTAACTTTTGACAATAATCACTGTCGAATACTAAACTGTAGAAGCTTCTCAATTAAAAGATTTCATTTTAACAAACTTAGATACAACAAGCGGTGAAATACAGCAAAATACTTTATTTAACTTTAATTTTACTTTATATCAAACATCAAATACAAAACTAATTGACTGCTTCATGTATGATTTAGCCAAGTTTCCGGTCCAGTTTTCCCAAGAACTGATGGCACAAGTTTTCCTACTATAATTTCAGCGAGTGCGGCATTTGCTAACAAATTGGGTCGAGGACGCATTTAACTGATAGAAGTTGTATATCAAGGAAGACTTACCCTCACAACGTGATGTTTATGGTGTATGTTCGGCATCTTGAGAACTCGACACCAAAGCAGCGTATCTTGCTCTCTTGGTAAGCCAACCTGCAAAAAGAAGAAATTTAAATCAACTCTTACAAGCACATTTCGAACTCAACGAGTGACTTTGGAAAGTCGAGTCAGTAGTTGAAAAGAAAGAGTAAAAAATACACTTGACATTCTGTTTCTGAAATGTGTACTTGAAACTTTTGAGTATGTGTATCATAAAAATATAAAACGATTAAATAGAGTGGTTTCCCAATTTATCCGGTTCTATCGAATGTATTATGAAAGTCAATTATAGCGTTATCTCATTAGCATTAATTGCGAAATAAATATAAATAGCGTCATTAAAAAGATCAGGCGTCTCGACTTGATGCATAAACATGATGCGTTATTTAAAGCCAGGACGGATGGACTTTTGCTCGTCAAGTTTTTCAGTGGCTGCCGCAGACGAGGAGCAACGCAGAACGCTAGAAAAACGAATATCGAGGCGCCGATTCAATTATCGTCCTTCTGCCTTGTGCAGAACCAACATTGAAAAGAAAAAAAAACTATTGCTGGTCGTCGCAAACTGAGGGAATTTACTTTGACTTCCGAAAAATGTTCAGAAACATTTACCGGACATGGAATAATATTTAACAAAACTGGAAAAAATTTACATTCTAGACAAATAAATTTCACGTGGAAAATTTAATTAAAATAATTTATACTAACTTTATTGGAAGAACATAGAAAAAGTAATAAAAATTAAAAAATGTAAGGGAAAAAAGGAAGACAAATCTGATCCAAATGAAGGACGTCTAAGAATAAAAAGCCCGACATTTTTCTTTTCTGTCCCAGATTTCTTTTTTAGTTTCTTTTCGTTGAACTAAGTAGCTCGCAGGCTTTGCAATTTTCCCACGTATTTCTGCAAAATTAACGATTTCGAGATTACCCAGCCGGGCCATTTCCCATTTCATGCAGACGCGCCCGAGGATATGACTGCGTCTGACCAAGCGCAAAGTCAATCGATCCAAGGGAGCAAATATCGTTATAGATAGTTAAATACGTATTGATTGTAATTTTATTGTTATTTCCCTTTTCTTTACAACGTCTCATAACAGATTCCCATGATCCCAGAGATTCAAGGAATTACAAATACGCGAAAGAACGAATCACCCACTGTTACGATCTTTCTACGCAATTAGTGCAACTTGATTGTCAATTACGATTGGCACTTAAACAAACTAAGTTTTCGTCTACATTTGATAAGATAAGTGTTTGATTTCCAAAAATCTTTGGTTCTGGCGACTCTTATTTCAATTCCCTCCGCGTAAAGCTAATTAGAAGTAAGTTTGAGCTAGGCACCGGGAAACGGCTGCACTGCTATGGCCTAATTCTACCCTTGAATATATATATATAACGGACATAAAACCGACTTGAACAGCGGAATTAGCATTGTCCGATTTCACGATAGCTCCCTATAATCTATGACCTAGCGACGCTAATGAACGAATAGTTTTTGCCGGATGTGACCCCGAGTGGATTTATATCGTCATAAATTCGGAGCACAATGCAGAGAGTTTCTTCCGATAAAAATCCACTACCCACTCGGGCGCAAATGCGTTCGAACATTTGTCTCACGTGCATAGGTGCAATCGGCTGTTTTCGTCGCACGCGTCTTTTACACGTAACAATAGCACCATACACTCCAGGAATAACAAAGAGGTTTCTACAAAAGTTTTTTCAAGAATTGGATTACTTCTATTGATTTTGAGAGAATTTTTTTAAATTGCGTATCAAGTATTCCGTTTTACCGAATCCAGAGGAAACTTTTTAGTTGGTTTTCCTGAATTTATATGTATCACAATAATTTCTCTACGTAATTCATAAAAATCTTGAACTTGAATTTTCTGAATTTTAATTGTGGCGCAGTTATGACTAGAAATATGATTTATGATAAATAATTGATTATTCATTTTGATAAAATGTATTATTTGTATTATTTAATTTTCCTTCAATCAGATGTAGAGATGATTGTTTCACATGTAAGAAAATCCTGATGAAATTTATTCTTCCCATGTGACTCTTTCTCTTGATAAATCAATGTTTATTCTTCAGTTGCAAGTTCCCACTCGAACTCATCACAATAGAATTATGCAGTTTTCTTTCTTTACGTAATAGATTAACTGTATATTCGCGCGTGACACCAATAGAGTGCAATATTATTATAACAAGGTACTGATAGCGCTAATTGGCGAAACTCCGTGCTCCAATTAAAAATTGTCTAATTAAGTTTGTTCATGCATTTCTCAACAATAATAATGAATTAAAGTTTCTTCTTTATTTAAACATTAAAATTCGCAACACTTGTCTCTCTATCCACTTATATCGCCATAAACGTCTTTATTACTCTGGGAAATTGCCGAGCTAGCTAATCAAGAAATTTTAACATAAAAAAACGGAAGCTTCTTTATCCCTAAGACGACTAAAAATCTTTACAGCCAAGTTTTTTCCCTTATCTTGAAACTTCATTTTTTTCAAATTTATTTATTCTGGATTTTTCCCTGCAGACTTTTTAATGCCAAGTGCGCTTTTTACACATACAAAAAAAATTATTAAGTAAATATCATTCCTGGGTCAATCAAGATTGCATAGAATTAAGGAAATAAATTTCGAGAGGTACTTACATGATGATTTAAGACATCCCACACCTGAAGTGCTGGGTCATTCTCATAGTTCCGAGAAGTGCGTTTAGGTTGAGTGTCCCTCTGTACCAAGTAAAGAGGTCGCGACCCTCGAACGGCTCCATGAGCGGGAAGAACACCGGCTGCGGATACTGGCTCGTCCGCATTGTACTGCCAAACAACTTGCATTGTGTCATTCTGCAATAAAAAGAAAAGATTTATTAGAAACCATGCAGAAATATTAAACATAAAAAAGAATATTTCGCCTTGCGAAGACGGGTCAAAAATGTTCACAAAAAAGTAAAGAAAAGAAATGAAAGATATAGAAGAGTTGCTAATTTTAAAATAAGAAGAACAAATTCAATACAGAAAAAATATATCTTTCAATAAAGAAGAAGTATGGCTTGTAATAAAAAAGAAATTTAAATTCAACAAAGAATATATACATCTGCGTGAATTTGAAACAATTGTAAATTTATATTGAAGATAAAATATAGCTTCGAATAAAAACACATGTAAATTGAAGGTAAGAAAAAATATATCTTCCAATAAGAAGCAAATGTAAATTTCAAGAAAGAAGAAATGAGTAATTGTCTTTCATGTTCTGGGGAAAAAGTTTTAAGATTCCTCCCCTTTTTCTTTTGTACCAGACCTCATCTCGTTTTTCGAGATGTGGACTCTTTACAAATTACGGTAATAAAGCTACGTTGACTTCATGATTCATCTAAGATTAACTTTAATTTCCTCCGTCTTAGTCTTTGAGGAACTTGAAAAAGATCCAGTTAAATAGCAAGAGAAAGAAAGAAAGTCGTTAAGAAAAACCACACTAATACTTGGCAAAAAAAGAGATATAAAAGAAAATGGAATTTTTTCTTTATGAGTAATACTAAAATTCTAAAACCCTTTATCATTTATTGTCTCTATTTTAAATTTAAAAACAATAATTCAATTAAATTGTATAAGAGATCTTAAGATTGATGATTATTATTAAGTGTCCCACATTTAATTTATTTATTTATTTCAAAAGTATAGTAATTTATGTCCAATAATTCTTTCTTATGTCATGCTAGTCTATGCATATTAAATAATGTTTAACTTAAATGAGTTATTTATATAAGAAGTTTAAATATTCAAGAAATGATCAATAATTTTTCTTGTTGAAAAACGAAAGTTATTTCTAAAATAAAGGAATCGGTGAATGTAGAACATGTTACAGAATTCGACGTGAGTGAGTGAGAATTAATGAATTGGTGAATAATTAAATTCTTTGAAATCATTTATGAAATGAACCTTATCAGTTATTTCCTACTTCTCCGTTCTTCAAGGATATGCTATCCATTTGACGTTAAATCGAATTACATGCTAGTCAAAGTCTCTCCAAATAATCCGACTTAGTTCAGAAATCGATATTCGCGTTCATGATTCAAGAAGATCGTGCGTTTGATCTTATTTCGATAAAGTTAGCTTTCTGCTTTGGAATCGATCCAAGTTGGGAAAGATGCATGATTTATTATGGCTGTGCATTGGATGAAACTTGATGGATATCAATGTCAAAATTCAGATTCAAGTAAAAATAAATGTGGGTACTTCTCCAACAGATGTGATTTGTATTCTAAAATGGTGAAAGTCCAATATAATGATAAAGAAGCGAAAACAAATAAGAAGCTTAAAATTTTATTGATGGTTAACAGGAGAATAGAACTATTAGATCAAATATCACATTCAAGTTTTCCGTCAGGTGGGGGAGAATTTGTCCTGATTCCCCACTCGAACTGAAATCAATATTAATTTCCGCCTTAGTATAAATAAAGAGAAAAATAAAAGTATATACAGTTCTTTGATTTCATTCCTAATGCTTTTGGCGCACGGAGGAGACTGTAATTAATTAAAAAAGCTGAAGGAAAATTAGACGGAATTTGAAACTCGCCAAGTACGATTTGGAATCTTCCAAAGACTGTAGATGGAGTTAAATTGCCGTAAGTTACAATCGATTCGATTCAAACTAGCAGGCTGCTCACGCGCACTTTTTCACGTTTCTCGATAATCGTTTCACATAAGATCATACTTTCCTTCCGGTGCTTTTCAGTCCCCCGGAACAATTGGGCATTTACTCGAATTGAATATAGTGGCAGGATCAATTTGACATTCAACGCGTTATTTTAATTTTATATTCTCGAAGAAAAGGAGAAAATATTAAATAAAATTCACACAAATTAGAAATAATATTTTCCCCTTCTAGCAAAATGACAAATGGCTTTTTGTAAAATTCATAAGTAGAAGTCACGAAATGCTTATTTGCGGAAAAGAAGTCTGTCCACATAGTTTTGTGAGTTATTAGCTTAAACACATGTTAAAAGTACTGCAGTCTCGGTGCTATCGTCGACGTCGCAATGAGTAATGAAACTAGTCTACACGCAAGTGGAAAAGGTCATGTAGAAGCTTGTCTTTTTTCCCGAAAGATCTTTTTCTCTTAAAAAGAAACGAACTTGGTAAGAAAACTTCGATCCGTGTAAACTGCGTCTAATATACAATTGGATCAACATTAATTGCCTCGAAATGAGAAAAAGCAAACAGATCGAAACTGTGTCTGCATCTAAATAAGGCACAACTATTGTTGTATTGCAATATTGCTAGGAAGTAATTTCCAAAAAAATTGTTAAAGTTCAACTAAAATACCAAACTATCCTAAAAATACTAAAGCTAGCTAAGAGGTAGAATATAGACTGGATTTATATTGAAAAAGAAGAAACTGGAAATTTATTTAATCGGGAAATCTAAATTGATTTTCTATTTTACACTTTCTTGTATTTCCCCCAAGTTTCTTTTTGCTGTTCTCTCTTCCCAAACGACCACTCGATTCAACAGTAAATCTTGTAAGTCTCTTTTCTCCATGCGTTGTTCCAAGAGCTCACGAAAGCTCGGAAATGTACCTACACTTTGGTAGGAATACGATACGACGTCTGTTCGTGAGAGCAACCATCTGTAACCCGGTCCCATTGAAGCAGTCCATCCTCACTCATGGGTTTTCTTGAGTAAAGTAGACCGTAATTAGAATTTCTTCCGGGTTGTTATTCTCGACACTAATTAATTAAACATGTTACTCTGGATCATAAAAAGTTCTGTATACTTGCACCGAGCACGAGATCTATTTTTTATTATCAACCTCAAGTTCTAAACTTCTAATTGAAGCAAGTATTTTTTCCATATTTGTATAAAACATTCAACGACAGCGAACATCAGCCAAATTCAAAATGAGGAATATTGTAACTGAGATTGACATTGTGCATATATGAATTAAAAAGTTGAAGAAAATGAAGTTTGAGATAAAACAATCTCCTTAATGAAATATTGAATGACACTCATCCAGACACATCTTGACGGAGAAGGCCATTTACTTTTTTCACAACGAGTTTCAAATAGAACATTTAAATAGATGGTTATCGAAAACTGGTCTCAATAAGCTTATACCACTGTCGATTGAATCGTCCGATAGAAAAACCAATTTAAATTCAGAGTGATTCGATTTCTAAAACTCGTCTTGGTCAATAACCGCATTAAAGCTTATTTTTGTTTAACAAGTTGAATATTGTGAAAGCTCGTTATACAGTCTCGCAGGCTAAAGTTGTTTGAAAAGTCTGAATTGGCTTGTAAACTCGTTCGAGGCCAATTGGCGGACAAGTTTTGCAAGGGTTAAACGAACCGGACGTTAACTAGTAGTCTTAAGAAAATTTTATTCCTCAAGTACTCGAACCCGCTACGATTTTCATCAAGTCATATACGATCGTATCATAAACAAGATTTTTCTCAACGAGAGCAAAACAACAAGTCCCGGAAAGAATAACAAAAACTTGAAATAACAGCGATCGATCTTTCGAATTCAAGTAACTTGTGCAACGACATGTAACGTATTACGACCAGGTTTAATGCCCTCCGCACAGTATATGTGGTTATGCGCGGACATGCACCAAAGCGAACATTCACCACGGAACGAGAACCTGTATAATTAACAGGGTTGAGTGTTCTTTCAAGTCCGCTGCTGTTATTCTTGGTTCAATCACTCACACTTGTCAATGTCTACCGACAAGAGCTTTCACAACTTTTAAATTATTCTTCAACCCCTTTTCCTATTTTGTATATTATAACTTATTATTACAAATAATAAGTTCGACACACTTATTCATTACTCCAGTAACGTTGTTTCGTATATTTTTAAGCTTAAAATTTGCACTGTATTGGGACCCTCGGATTTCCGTGTTCACCACGACACTCAATACGGTATTTCGTCAATTCCGTATTCCCAGGAGGCAACTCGAAAAATATAAAATTATATTCTAAATTATATTCTTATCGGATAAAGAAATATTCTTACTTTGCGAATATCTTCTAAGCAAGTTAAGAATATAAATATATTCTATTTTGTATATTTCAATTCTCAGTAGATCGATTATTTTCTCCAACCGCTTCAAGACACGTGGCATTTAACCTGGAAGAATGAAAATAAAAGCTTCTATGATTTGTACACGTACGTGTCATAAATATCACCATTCATGTTAGCTAAAGACGTTCACTTATAGATCTAATACGTTTATTATGCGTGTAATGACTAAACACTGACACTATTCTTATTCTACTTGCGCTATAGAACGATGATACTACTGAACCACTTTGTATCGCTATATTTGTTACTCTCGCCACGTGTACCAAAATAAATGGCATCAAATCAACTTAAAACACGTTTGTGAAAGTAGTATTTTGCACTCTAAGGAAAAATGTCAAAAAAAAAAAAATTATTCCCTGAAACACGCTCTGGATAATAAAGGAGTCTTAAATTAAATGCGATCCAAGTGAGCAAATCAACGAGAAGAAATCTATTCATTATGGAATGAGGTCAGGAGATAAAACGGGTGACAGCAGTTTATAAAAGATCCCCTTCCATTGGTGAATTTCGTTATCTGACTCACTAAGTTATCTTAATGGGTCTTATTGTCTTGACGTATAGTGAACCTGCAGCTAACCCTTTTCTCCTTTTCAGCGAATTTACTTCGCCTTGTTTCACAGGTATTAAGGTATTATAATCCTCTATATTTCTAACCGACAATCCAGTTAACACCCATTAGAAATGCGGATTAACTATCTCAACTTCCACCGCTTTCTAACCAAGACTGACAGACAGCAACACGCACAGGTCATTAGCATTATTTGATGATTTTGCTTAACAATACATACTTCATTTTCAAATCTACTTTCAACTATCCTACAACGTAAACAATTCTAAATCAACAAATCCTATTTAGTTCTAAATAACGAAAGATTTTATTGACTCATATACCTCTTAAAAATAATCATTATCGAGAGAAAATACAACCACTAGTAAATAAAATATCCATCATCGATTTTCCTCCCGGATTAATGTAAATTGCTTTTGGTAGTAAGTACTAATAAATAAGATACTTGAAGCTAATGTGAATTCCGCTTTTCGCAGTAGCATTTGTAAATTATTAACAAGTGAGCCGAGTCGATTTCATTCATTGAAATGATACTTTAATTATGTTTCTCCAGATCGGACGTTTAAATAATTCCAAATGTTTCAAGTGAATTTCAGAGAAATTTTCATCGTTTCTGGAGTGGCAAAGTCGTTGACGTTAGCTGATGTGAGTACAGATTGAAGTTAGGTATCAAGAATGCAATATGCAAGTTGGCTCTTACACACTCCTCAACCCTTCGATATAAATCTGATCCAATCTTTGCTCCATTTTTCTCTCCGTCTCAACAACTCGGCAGCAGGTATATACTGCTCCAGACGTAGAACCAATGACCTAAAAGAAGTGCAAATACATTTCACCAACCTGATCAAGAAAGTGGGTACTTGCAGTTATACCCACCTTACATCCTTGCATTTTATTAGAATAGAAATGCAAGTATTGAACGTTAGTCTGTCTTTGACTTTAAAAATGGGAACACAGTGTAACAGGAGATTTTTTAACTCTCCATGAAATTACAATAAATTATTATTTTGGAACTTTTGGGTCAACAAGACGTCACTCTTGGGTCGTCTATAGTAATTTATAGAAGCAATTAGTTGTGTGATAAATTTGAATGTGTTGTGGCCACATAAAGAGTGTTATCTCACAAATCTCTAAAAGGATAAAATTATTTATAGAAAACTAAAACAGGAATATGTCCACGTTTGGTAATGTAAGTAGATTCTGCATAAATTCCCTTACAGCATCCGGATATTTCAGGACATCCTTCGGACGTCCTACGGATATCCATAGGCTAACGGAAATTACGATATCTTTAGGATGTCCTCAGGATATCTATGGACATCCCAGGGACATCCTATGGATATCCTGTTGCTTGGATATCCATAAGACGTCCGTCAGATATCCTCAATATCCATTGCTGTTAGGGTTGGAATAAAATTATTAAACGCTCATATTTTAAGGTTAGCTCGACTTTATTAAATTCTTTTAATACAATAAATTCCTGTTTTAACAGTGAACATGTGCAAAACGGCTCATCGTTTTTATTTTGTCGATACAGGGTTTTATTTGATCATTAGGGTCCAATTGCATTTAATATAAATTACTACTGCTAGATTCCCAAATTTTGAAACAAAGTCATTACTAAAAAAATATCACTTTCCATAAAAATGTCGATTACACACTTTCTTGATCAAGACGGCAGTATTTCTCTGTACGTTGGTATTTTCATTTCAAAAGACAGGCGCATACACCAATGTCTTTGCGAACAAACAGTTTTTTGTCCGCATCAACTTTCTTGCTTCGAATACAATGGAACAATCAACCAGCCACACGAGTGGGAATAAGGGTACCGACCCCTTCCCCCATTCCTAAAAAGTATCCACCGCTCTTGAACCTGCAGACGATCGTCACTTGACAAAGAATAAACCACAATTCTCCCAAATTTCAATATCTTCGGCTGAATTCAATAATAATATACGTGAATATGTTTCTTGGGAAATAAAAAAGGTACTTCAGATTTTAAAAAAATATTACCAGCCAAAAAAACATCCAAACTAAAAAAATACTTTCAGAAAAATTTTTGTTAAAATGTCCTTCAAAATATATATGCGGAATAAAAAATATTTCTGACAGAAAAGTTTGGTGTACATGAAAATATATGTAAAACAAACTTAAAGTCAACAATGTTGGTATTGCATCATCAGTTTTTAAAGAAGGAATTGCCGTTAAAGAAATGTCTTAAACAAAAACATTTGGGATTGAAAATTATGCAATGGTAATAAGAACTACAAACCGCGTATTTCACTTGCATATCTGTTGCAAGAATCTTCTAAGAGGATCTCGCAAAATTGATAGTCAAGTTTTCCAAGTATTAAGATCTAGTGTCAGACTAGAGATGCGTGGAAAAACTTTAAATCGACGAGAAGATATAAGGAATGGATATAAGGTCACAATTTCTATCAGTATTGAGCTTTTTCATGATATATTATGTCAAGTTTCCGAGCTTGGGAGCGAGAAGGGAGTCTTCGCTCGTAAGTTAGTTAAACTATTGTCGATTCCCAGATATTTGCTCGGGATTACGGCTTCGTTTAACTTCAGCGTTCTCGTGGGTTGCCCAGAGGAAAGGAATCAACCGATGGGTGGAAAGCGTTGGGTGAGTTCCGGCTAGGAAGTCATCTACTAAAGTCGCTCAAACGAGTTTGCAAGACTGGAGACGAACAGAATTGCGAAGAACCATGTAAAACTTTAACCCTAACTTAAGCCAAGATCTGCTTCCTATTACTTAAGAATGATTCTAATCAGTAATTGATAATTAAAAGCTAATTTCAGTTCGAAATAACTTCCAATATTGTCAGACTGACAGATCATTTTGCATATCGGCGGAGATATTTGTCTCTCGGAATGATTAATATTTAACTTGCACTAAAGTCATGTTCCAAATAATTGTAAATTAATGATTAATGAAGATTTTTAATTGGAAATTGTGTCCAAGATCCGCATAGTAAAAAAGGAGCAGATTGTAGGGTTGGAAATTACCTTGCTAACCTATAGTCTCGGTTAAGTGCGCCAACTCTGATTTGAAGGATAACCGCAGACATAATAGGCACATTAACGCTGCCAACGGGCGTTTCCTCGCAAAGTAACGAGGTTACAATTACACCCAGCTGGTTGAATTGCATTGTGAAAGTGCAGTGACAAAATTAAATATTCAGATAAGTACGCTACAAAATATTGACCTGTGTTTTACTGCGAATAACTCGGGGAAGGTTTGTGACACGAAACAAAGAAAAAAATATGAAGCAAGTTGGGTGGTCCAGGGGAGAACTTTTGTCGCGAAGTGGTTCTCTTCTTTACGAGGTCTCGTCGCACGTTCTTGCTTAACGAAAATGGTATGTGACGAACATCTGCTTCAATGCACAAGCAAACAAATTATCATTACCGAAAGAATTCTACGACAAATTACTTGTCAGTGTCTTTTACTCGCATATTGCTTGCTTTTCATTTTCAGGTTATTTTAAATTTTAACCAAATTATTTTTTATAATTTCCCCTTCTTTTTCGAATGGTAATTACTTTTTATAATAGAGATAATCTTCTGGAAAAATTCCATCTCAAGTTTTTCTCCTGCAAAGCTGATGCTGGAGAAACCTATCGTTTAAATAGCGCATAAGATTGTGATTAGAGTTTCGTAAGAAGCTGGATTATAAAAGGAGCTCTGATCGTATGACCGAGTTACCACCGCCCTTCGGACTCTTTTAGTATTGAAAACTCAACCTCCTACTCGGGAATACGATCACTTCCGCTTTACTTTATCTTATTTTGTATGCAGCTAATTTGCATGTCTAACGTTCACGATAAAATTGGTTAACGCTGCACCAAGCCGGTTGCAAGTACACCGCCTAATTTAAGCTTCTGTGTAAGCAGTTAAGCTTCCTTCTCGTGGTTTAATGCTGAATATATGTGAACGATGAACAGGACTGGACGAAAACGTAAAATGGCTTCATAGTTAATGCAAACACAAACTTATCCCTTAGGATGGCATCATATGAGACAGTGAGTGGGTTCATTGCTCTTTTTACGATGAACGAGTTAAGTGAATGATATAGTTTTGTCTTTTGGGGTTTCTCATACGACATTTGTGATAATTTTATACATACATGCATAAATTACAATACACGAAACATACATGCGACTTGTAATAGTCACATGCAGCAAAATGGAACCATAAAGAGAATATATATAGCTATACTTTGAATATGTGCAATTATTTTATGCAAATGCGCCATTTATTTTCTATTTGAGTTTTCTTAAGGGAAATCGGCTGCAAATGCTTCAATACATTAAATTCCCCCTTCTCTGAGGAAAATGAAAGTTATTGTTTCTTCGCAACGAAATGGATGTTGTCGTCGACCTCGTCCATTTTGGAGTTGTGTAGTAAACTTACCAGCTGTAACCTGTCCTCGTAAAATGTTGGAATTTAATCAAACTTTGCTATCCGACTTAGACAATATCGGGACGTGCACTTAAATGCATCGTGAAAGAAGGCTGCACATTGTAAATCTATCTCGCGGTCGAAGACGAGTGCTTTGGATCCTCATAAAACTCTATTTACCTCGATATTGGTATAGGTCACTATTAAATCCATTACCTATATACAAACGACAAGAGGTAAACTCTTATCAACTCCATTAAGAGCGAAAGTTGATAGAAATTCTATTTTGGTTTTCAAGGTTCTTAGTTAAATACTGACATCTTTTCTAATGACAAATGTACTTTTCCAATCACAGTATTAAAAATTTTAAAAAAAGTATCTTGATGAATTTTTAAACATATGTTTATGAATCTTAGAAAATTTATAATTAAGAATTTGGTTTTACGTAGTTGATGAATATTTAATGAGTACATGATGTGCAGAAGATCAGGTACTGCATCGACTCGGCGCTCTAACTTTGAAAATAGTTTTAGACTCACAGTCTCGTAGTTTGCAGAAAATAAATGTAGCTCAACATTGGGAAGAGTTTAATTAGAATTTCCAAAGGGACTTTAACTTGGACATCTTCACGGATGACAATAGTGAATTCACTTCCGGTATACATTTGAGAAGTAAATTTTCCCAATGGTTGTTCTTAACTTTTCCAGCTATTGGAAAACTTTCAAAAAGTAAGTTTCATTCAATCGTTAATTTACCAGCAAAGACTAGAAATAACTTTTCTCTTAATTAATATATATTATATATTAAATTTTCAGTCCATAATCGATACGAAACGAAATCCTTCCTTTAAATTAAATTTCTTTTATACAAAAAAACGGTTATTCCGCAGATAAATGTTTAATCAAAGAGTATTTTTAATATAGAACTTTTAAAATAAATTTTTGCATTAAATGTTTTTTCATGTTAAATCTAGGCTTCGCTGAAATCTATTGGAAGCTAGAAAGGTTTTCCTTGGAATAGGTTTTTGCCCAATTCATCGAATAAAATCTATCGGAGGAAACGATTTCCCATAGCCCCTCCTCTCGAACTGGAGTGAAATCCAGATCTGTGAGATTTTTCGAGTAATTCGAGTTTTTAGCTTGAAGATAGTGCCCTCGTTGCCGCATATCGTCTTGCCAGCACGATAAGGTCTTCTACACCTGGCGTCGTAGTGAACAGCACTGGGCGTCGGTCGGTCAAATTCGATTTTCCTTTTTCATTCGATCGTCTATTTGAAATAGCGATCGGCCAGTTCATGTACGAACCTAATCCAGATAGAGTGGTAAACTAGATACGGCTACGTCAGGGTTCGAATAAATGTAGAACCAGGTCAACCAACCAATCCCACCTTCAGAAGGCACACCAATCTTCCAATCGTGCACTAGCGCTTCTATTCGCTTTCCTCTGCAGTACTGCCTTTTTCTCAAGAGGATCCTTGACAAAAATAAAGAAAAAAAAAGAAAAAATAGAAAGGGATTCCACTTTCGAGGGAATCGACGTATTCGCCGAAAAGGAATTTCTTGGTGTCGTTGAATCGAAGCACGTTACACGGATACATTATCGATTTTACACTGCCGCGAATGTCGTGAAGCCTTTGGGAACTTAAAAACGTTTTCTCGTATTCACCAAGTGCAAGGTTTTAAGAACCACGTGCAAACGCTTCTGCTTTTACGCGCTTCGCGTGATTTATCGGACGTTGATGGGCTTCTTCACACTCTCCATTTTCGCTCGATAAACACCTGCGGTAATTGCTTCAAACTGCCTTGTTGACGCTTAAACTGTTCAACTTTTTCATCACGTGCTTCAAAAATGAGAATGTAATAATAACTTGGACAATACATTCTCAAAATGAACTGCACTATAAACAATACCAGGCTTTTCAACAATATATGGAATATGTAAATAATGAAGGGAAAATGGAATGATTAAACTTCGGACGCATTGAAAGTGAATAAATACGAAATAAATGGTGAATTAATCTTGCTCGGGAATGTTTTTGAGCGGAAATGGGAAGTTAATCTGACTTGAAGGTTACGAGTGGTGGTGATATCAGAAGTGGAGAGTTGGAAATTTACTGGCGCGTCGCCACGTTACTCGTACCTTCTCCCTTGCTTCGGTTCATTTCCATAGCGTTTTGATCAAGCTGTCTGCATATTAAAGCCACCGATATTGCAGTCACGCAATATTAATATCCGATCGCAACGTGTGTAAACGAGTTAGGCCAGAGCGCCGTTTAATTTGACGTTCATTCGATTAATCCACTACAGTCGTCAGCTCAAATAACAATGGATTCGACAGGCAGACAGGATAAGAGTTGAGGTTATAGATGACGTTTGGTGGAATAAAGGCCTATAATCACACGTCGATCCATATATCATGGCTCATTTTGACGCAAAACTGACGTCCGATTCTCTCGAATAATCCTCCTTTACCTTTGAAATCCCAATTCTTAGCTGAGGAATCATCTGTATTCAAAAGCTCAATTTCATGGTCATGCCATGAATATATGCCAAATATAGAATAAGTATAAATCCTCCTCGAACTGCAAATTTTCTGGCACGCATCGAGCGGAATTCATGAAATTTCATTAAAAGTCAATCACCTAAAACTTTTTTTTAACCAATTAAACGACATCCATTCCAGCACAATGGGTAAAAATTAAATCAGGACAAAAAACTTGAAGTCGATTCTCGTTCGTTTTATTCTAGCTTTCTTTGGAGGGTAGCAAACTAAGTTTAAAGTTAATTCCATGTAATTAAATAAGAAGAGAGTTTGAGTCATCCGTTTTTAGGACACACACAACAACTTTCACAAGATATTTTACAAGTTTAGTGTAATTAATTATTTAGGGTGACAAGAATGAAAAGTATTTTCTTGAATAAAAGTTAATTGGTCGGATAGAAGGGAGCAGATAGTTGAAACGTAGAAGCCCCCTGCCGAGAATATAGTCATGCTGCAAAGATATCACCGATCATGAACGAAATAAGACACAGATCGGGTCGTACAACTTGAATCGCCTTGGTAACCCTAGTATAGGGGTCTAGTTGCCTAGATCAGCCGACGAAGATATACGTTACCATATAAAAATACAGCGGCAAGGCTCGATACATCACATGATCAGATAACGAAAAGAGTTGTCGTTTGTCGCAGAGAAAAGATAGAATCACGGAGTTTATTTTACTCTCGCGTTGAAACTCGTCTGCTTTTGATGACTCAACTGTTGGAAGACGTTTTTTTGGTCCGCAATGCCCTTTGAAACCTATACTTTCATCAGAATGACAATCCCGTGAAAAAGAAGTTAAAGGTTTACACAGAAAGAGCATTGAGCCGTAAAGAATTGTCAGGCTACAAAAAAAATCAACTCCGCGATAACTTGGATGGCTGGTCGACTTTTATTAACATACAATACCGCTGGACAAGTTTCTGGAACAGATACTTTAGATGAGTTGACCACTTTTACCTCTTGGCAAATAAGGTCAGATCGAGGCTGACCGCAAGAGAGGAAAACTAGCAACCATTCATGGATTCACTGGTTTGGTGTGCAGCCCCAGTTCTCCTTTGCTTTTAAGGATAAGAAACGGTGACTGGTAGTTGACTGGTGCATGCCTTTTTTAACAATAACCTAGTCCATTGTCAAACGCCTTGACCTTTGACAATGGACTAGGTACAAAAATGGACTTCTTAGAAAGCAGCACGTGCTAACTCACCCGCGATTAACACGTTCACAACGTCCGTCGACCTCTTTTCACTAAGTATCTTAAGTGCTCTTACATCTCAGCACTTCTTTTGCAAAACGTTTAGCATTTTTACAGACACTTTAAAAAGTCCCACTATTCACAAATGTGAAACATTCGCCTGATTATTTATACAAAAAAAAAAATTTTTAAACAACTTGAATCAAACTTCCAACAAACAAAATTGACTCTTTTTTATGTATAATATTTTGAATCGCAAGAAAGTCCCAAGATAAGAAAAAATTCCACTGAAAAGAACACATTGAAAGGTGAATTGAAAAGAAAACAAATCCAAAAGAAAAAACAGCATGTGTAAAAGAGGTAAATTCCTTCTGCAAATCGTGGGATAAGAGTAAATCCTCAAGATCCAGTTCAACAATTGACTGGAGAGTTGAGTAAAGTGGACAGCTTACCGTAATCTTGAGGTCACGAGGGTCGCAAGTATCATACTGCCGACTAAAACGCAAAACCGTATGCGTTTTATTCTCGTAGCCCAGCTGGAGATTATAATCCTGACTCGAGTCCATTTGAGGGTCTCTGGTAGCGTCCTTAACATGTCGATCCTGCAACACAAAATAACCATATAAAATTAATGATACATCAATATTAGTTTTGAAAAAAGTAACTTTCTGAGGTGTTTTTGGTTTAAACATTTAAAATGTTGGCAATTTTTTTCTTTTATTTAATAGAGTTTTTCAAGACATCAGTCGAAGTCGGATTTGTTTTATTCTAATTGTTTAAACAATTGATAATTGTATTCTAAAGTTTTTATTCGAGTCCAATTCTTTATAGAGGAACATCATTTTTCAGTCAACTGATCCCAATCGTTATACATGCGACCAAAATTAATATATATCAATAGTCTGTAGTAAAACTCATGAATAATTAATGAAAAGTATCATGAAAAATTATTTTTAATTTAAAAATGTTGTAGATGATCCTTTGTATTGTGTCAACCGACATTCACTTTGTGCAGTTGATACAATTTACACGCTGTCACTCAAATGCTTCTAGTTAATTAAATAACATACATATGTATAGAGCTACAACAATTATGGAAGAGGAAGAGAGAAAGCTAAATTTAAATACAGAACGAAAATTTCCGTTCCATTTTTTGAAATAGTTTTAATAAGTTTGAACACATAAAAGTTCAATTCGCATGTTAAACATTCTTGAAAAGTCAACATTCGCAAAGCAATTTCGTATATCGAAAGCTTGAAATATTTACGTAAACGACTGTTGCGACAAGATGCAAGTTTCATCGCATGCTTGCGGTAAATATTAGAAATAGTCAGAGAGCTCCTGCGGGTGTACCGCACCGGAATTATTCATTGAGTGACTTTACATTGTATAGTGAAAAGCGTGATGTACGCATGAGAAAGAAGGAATGAGGAGCGTAACTCTTCTCCTCCAATTCGTTGCTGCATTGTCTCTCTCATATCTCACCCTTCTTTCCAAGGAGAAAACTCATCTCTAATTTTGCATACGAATTCTACGCTTCCCGATGTAAAGTTATTTTTGCCTTTATTTTTCTTTCCCTGTTTCTAATTTTGATATTTCTCTTTTTTTACGTATTTACCTAGAAGTACGATAATTAGGTACTTACATTATGTTACTAAAATATGTTTGTAGAGAAGAATCAACGAGTTGAAAAATAACTTTTACAAAGTCGAGTTTGAAGGCTGTTTTTTACTTGTCTTCTTTTTTCCTGTTCATTGTTCATTCTGCGTTTAAATTTGTAAAGATAAGAAAGGGTATTTTTGCGTCCTTTTCAGGCACGTTTTTCCATTCGACACGAGATGACGCGCCGACATAATGGTAGGTTTTCGATCCCGGAATCAATGTTCTATTGTTGAGTAAAACGCTATGGGATAAAATGGGCTTGTTGAAAGAAAGAAGAAAAAGAAAGAGTGCATCACACCTTCTGCCGCATGTAACGGTCGCGCCTTTCTCGACACCTGCAGCAATGACCGAAAGCATGCCGACGGTGACGCCTCTAGGCTGTTGACAAGCCTCGTGGTTAGTTAATCCAAAGTGTCTGGCGATCCTCAGAACTCTCTCTCGAAGACAAGTTTTTGCGGCCAGGATTCCGGACCGTCGCCGCGCCGCTTCGATATAATTATCTCGAGGGGTCTCTCGGCTGGAGCGGCGAATGCACCACTCAACGCCTCGCCCAATTCGAAGGCATTGTTTGCTCGTAAATGACTCTTTTTGTTTCGCATCGGTATTTATTAAATTTTAATTTAACAGCATCAAACCTTAACGTACATGAGCATGGCCTGTGCTTCCTGCGTGAACCTCGTCAAGTCACGCGCGTTGCCAACGACGTGACTGTTTTGTTCAGCGTGCGTGGCAACTCCACTTTTCTCAGTTTCTCTCCTTCTTACTTTCTTATCGACAAAAAAGGCCTTTATACTCTGAGAAGAATTCAATAATCAACCGACAGATGATTATCGAGCATGGCACTGGAAAACTCTGCCAACAAATAAGTTTTTTAAAAACAGTTTCTTAAATTAATCCATAAGACAGCTGATAAATCAATTTTCCCTTCTACTTGTTTAATTATCCCAGATAACTATTCCATTCACGAAGTAGAACAGGTGGCACGGATGTCAGTTTTTTATTCGCATTACCATATTCCTATCACAGTACACGCTAATTATTTCAGTTCTTTAATTATTTTAGTTCCTTTTTAACTTGCCATTCTCCCCTCGTTGCTGTTGATAAAGCAGCGGCAATTTAACATTTGCGATACAGACTTTCCCTACCCCGTTTGTCACAGACTCGTAGAGATGTGTGATTTGATGTCATCTGTTAAAAAAATGAAAAATAAAAACTTTTTGCGCTGCAAATGCGCACCAGACGTATCTCTAGGTGTGCAACCGGAAGATGCCGATATGCGGTCTGATAAAGTAATAAATAATTTGCAGAAGCGTTCCTCGAGCGACTTGTTCAATTTCCGCTCAGTGTCGGAAGCAGCCAGCGTATTTTTCCCATTCCAGATCGAAAAGTCCGCTTTCTTCCGCTCCCTAGTACATTGTTATCATTTTTGCATGTATGAAAAAGTACGTCAAAATAAATTATACATTTTCTGCTCACATGAACCAGTTTTCACTATTTTTAATTTCAAATATAATTTTTTGAAACGGAATGATTTTATGAGCAGTATTGCAATAAAGCGTTTCCTGAAAAACGGAGTTTTTCTTTAAGTTTACTTTTGTTAGAGAGTTATACTTTATGTTAGTACATTCTCTGTAGAGTTGATTTAATCGTCCATCGTGAGAAGTAAAAGTATCCTCCTGCTGCATCGGAGATCAAACTTTTTCATTCCACTTCGAATGCGTTATTATTTTTAATCCGTTCTTTTCCCTATATTTTATATTCTTTTGTTTATCTACTAAAAATTTTGTTTGAAAAAATTAATTCACAGAAACTTTGCGCAATTGGTAAAAAATTAGAAATGTTTTATTCGTTTAGAATTGCGAAAAAAATTCTCATGAGTTATTCGCACGTTCTATGAAGCAGGATGTAATTATGCTTTGACTGATTTTTATATTATGCAATTCAACTTTCATTGCAAGTCAACTATAGATTGCTTCCTGAATCACGCGTACTGAATGTCATTAGATATATATACATGTCATATTTTACGCAAGAGTAAGGACTTCCACGCGAAAAAATTATTATTTATTTATTTTTTGTAAACAAAAAACATAATTTCTTTAAGGAGGAATTGTACACGTTAACATAACCTCAAAACTATAAAAATATTTTTTAACGTTTTTTATTCGAACATAAATACAATAAAAATAAATTTTAAATAATATGGAAGATCTAGTTATACACTAATTTTTTTGAGAATGAAATTGTAACATTTTTTTAAATATTGACACTAATAATTTTTAAATTATCCTTATCAAAACTTTCATTAAGTAGAAATTTTGTTAAATAAAACTTCTCTTAATTAAAGATTGTACGTTGTAAAATGACGGTATAATATGTTAATTCTACTTTATAATAATTAGTTAATAGAAATTCGATAATTATTCATGCGTCCCAAATAAACAATTTTCAAATGAAAAATAATAAAAACTGCAGTTATTTACGAATTAATTACTTGATTATCTAGCTAATTAGATATTTAATAATTTTATTAAAGTTGATAGTGAATTATTAGATTATAAGTCAAGTATTATGAATATTATGGGAGTAGAATAATATTTTCTGTTAATAGGAATGCATTAATTTTGCGAGAGCATGAGAGAATAATTAAATGGTTTTTGTTAGTGAAAGACCTGTAGAATGGTATTGGAAAAATTGGAGTGGTTTCTGTGGCCCATATTCGTTCTATTTAGGGGAGTTTAGTAAAATGGGAAGTCATTCTCTCTCCCTCTTTTGCTACCCTCTCAATAGCTTTTCCGGACGATCGACCGACACGATAGTCGTTTACGAACGATCTAACGGTATAACCATACTCGTTTATATTAATTACAGGAATCCATTGAGGTCCGATAACGTTGCTTCGGAGGCAAGCCCGATCGAGAGATTCCTGAACGTAACATGCGATACGTTGCACCGGCATCACGCTTCAAGAAACTGGATTCCGACACTAAGTAGTTAACCCTCTCTTATACGGCTACTGTGCAGTTCCTTCTTCTATGTTACACTCCCCTCTACCTGCGTCGTTCATTATTTTCTCACGTTTGATGCTAAAGATTCTTACAATCTAATGAACGCTAAGTGAAAAAATCCTCTTCATTTACATCAATTTCTGGTGCGTTCATCCGTCTACTCATTTTATCGTTTTCCTATACTCAAGTCGGGAAAGAAAAGCTTCAGCAAACTTGAGATATATTTTAACAAATTTCAATGGACCAGAGTAAAAAGGTGTTTATTGAGAGATTTCGCCGTTTACTTCAGGTACACATGTCGAAGGACAGTCACCAGTAAAAGAAACAGGCTCGAGATTTTCTTTCTTTTTTTCGTTCATTTCGTGTCTTGCGTACACCAAAAGATACGAGATAACGAGTGGGTCAGTTTTACGAGATCGGTTTATAGCCGCAACAGTCGACAACATTTCTCCACGTTCTTTCTTATCGTTCTCAGACTGCTTACTACTGATCTTGTTCTCCATCTGAGAAGCTCCTGTAAGCGATTACAGCTCATGTTCCTTCGTTACGTTAAACCTCTAGTGTTGATTTTACTAAGGATTCAACTCACGGTTCACTACCGGCCCAAGTGTATACATTCCAGTGGCTTTGCGGGTCTAGGGTTCATTCCCTAATTGCTGCATCCTTACCCAAATGCCAAGATGCTAACGGATAATGCACGTAACACTTAACGCAGAAACTTGCTAGCCACTTTTAATTTTAAATAATAAGAAACCGGTATAAACAATTTTAAACATATTCCAAATATTGTTATCATCAATGATTCCAGAATAACTTAAATGATGAGTCAACTCTTGCGATCTCCAAAAAAGATTGTGAATTTAAATCCTTCATGGGAATATTCTAAGCCTCTTAAAGTAGTTTTACGCATAAGTTATCATCTTGAAAGCTCCTGTCAATTGTATAATCCCATAATTTATCAGATTGTACATAATAACAAAGAGAGGATGTGTCATTATGACACGGGATTCCTTTTAGTATATGACTTTATTTTTGAATAATGTCAATCTTATCTCTGAATAAGTTATTTCCCTATCGGGATGAATTAAAATTATTCAATTAGCCTACACAGGATTTTATTTTTCTAATCAGGTATAATAGATGCGTACCTCGCTGGGGAAGTAAGCACTCACTGAATAACCGACTACCTCTCATGCGATGGAAATCTTGTGGACTTTAAATTGAGGAGCGACTTCTGGGGTGGTCTCGAGAGAAAGTACAAACCGTTTATGCTTGTGTGTGTCAATACGAAGAGTAAAGACAGAATTGAAAGAAGAGTGTATAACTAAGGTATATATTTACAAGAGTATCAAACAAAGGCTATTTTCCAAATGCAATGTCGCTCACTGGCAATGACTTCCCTGGCGGATCGTGAAAACTGAAATCTAACCGAGTTGAGTTGGGTTTCGGTTAGATTTCGGTTAGAGTCAGTATATTTTAATAAATCGGCTTATTTTGGTAAAAAAAACTTTTGCGATAGATATATAAACATTTCAGGATTCAATTTACGCAACATTTAAGATAAACAAGTGTTTATTTATTGAAATATTAATATTTAAAGTGAGAAACGTCAGTTTCACTGTACGATGTATGTGTGTATGAATGATGGTAAGTTGATAAACGATGAAACTGTTGCCTCGCGATTGGCACTATAGATGGCGGGACTGACATAAGTCACATGTTTTTCTATTTTACATGCAAATTTCTTAAGATATTCTTATTTTCTTGAAATAAAGTGAAAATTTTCGATTAAATTCTACTTTTTAATTTATCTTGAACATTTTTTTTCAATTTATTTTAAAAAAAAATAATTTTTTATTAAATTTTTTATTCTAAAAAAGAACTCAATGCAAGGTTTTTTGATTAAAATAACCACGAATTTCTTAAGAATTTTCAATAAAAAAGTAGAATCTAATCCAAATTTTTCGCTTTATTTCGAAAAAATCAGACGAATTTTCCAAAAAATTTCTATTAAAATATAAAATATTTTCAAGTTTTTCGTTTTATTGCAAAAAAATACAACTAATTTCTTAAGAAATTTCTGTTAAAAAAAATTCAATTCACTTTTTTGCTTTATTTGGAAAAAATAGAACTTATTTCTCAAGATATTTTTATTCAAAATAAGAATTCAATAATAAAAATTTTTCGCTATGTTTCAAAAAAATACGACGAAATTTTTTAAAAATTA